>JAPVLO010000907.1:0-301687 GCA_027257055.1 Cephalopachus bancanus | reverse complement strand
ATTATTTACATACATTTGCATATGTATGTAATTAGAGGAGATGATACATTAATTTAGAATACTAATTTAAGTAACTGGGAAACAAATTATAAAATCATTCAATTGCAAACGAGTTTCTCACATATGAGTACCATCCAATGAGCCTTCAACCAGTTATTTGACGGGACATTGATGGAGCAGGTATTTATTTAAAGTTGTATGTTTTTATTATTAAGCTCCTAACTTTTCTTTAGGATGTGCCAATTAGACCCTCTTTGTAAACATTGGGCAAGGCACATAGATTGGTATTCTGTTAACCAATTGAATTGGTAACTGTTAATATAAAGTACTCCAAATTTTTTTTCACAAGTAGCTAACGTCATACATTCTGCTGCCTAATTCTCACTAAAATTAGTTTATGAATATTAATATTCATACAGGATTTATGGAAGTATATGCAAACTATCTGTACCAGTGAGGGTTATCCTTGCTTCCTGCTTGTAGACAGGGAGTTTGACAGCATGGCTTCTGTGATAACAAGCATTTAGCTCATTCTTGGGCTTATTTATTATCCTAACCTTACTTTCCTTTGCTCTAATTACATCTATTTTCCCTAGACTATTATGAATGTTTCTGTAAGTTACCACTAATTGTTTTAGAGTGAGGTAAGCTGACTAAACCTAATTGAATGAATGAATTAAAACTAATAAGAAAAGTAACTGCAGATGCAGTGCCTTTTGGGAACTAGATAAGATTTATTTATCCATCCTTTTCTTTCCTTCTTCTCAACCTATGAAAGCACAAGTAAAATAAGAATACTTATTATGTAAAATGCATTGCAAAATGCCTAGGGAAGAGCCTTTCAACTACATTGAAATTGAGAGTGGAAAAACTAAACAAAAGGCAATGCTGATATTCTCATTTTCAGATTCCCTGCCTCTCAAAGGTTCCTGACACAACTCTGAATACCATTATGTTCAAAATAAACTCAAATTTTACAAGTAATGAAAAACTGTTAACTAGAGAATTTTATATAATTTTTGTTTAAACTATTAAACTATTAAAAGACTAAATATAAATAAAATACTAAGAACTGCATCATGGACACTGCAGGCTTCCACCCCAATATTATTACAAATATTACTGGCAGTATTAACATTAACTAACAATTTCTTCCTTTTTTAAAAAAAAATTTCAGCAGCTTTGGGGGGTACAAATGGTTTCTTGTCTGAGCTTTAAGAGTACCCACCATTCCTACCTGTGCACATTGGACCCGATAGGTGATTTTTTTCATCTCTCCAACCCTTCTCACCATTCCCCTTTTGAGTCTCCAGTGTCCATTATACCATTCTCTATGTTTTTGCATATTATTAGTTTAACTCCCACTTATAAGTGAGAACATGTTGTGTTGGGTTTTGTGTTCCTGAGTTAGTTCCCTTAGGGTGATGTACTCCAATTCCATCCAAATTGCTGCAAAATAAATTAGTTCATTATTTTTGAGAGTTGAATAGTATTCCATAGTAATTTTTTAAGAGATGGGGTCTCGCTATATTACTCAGGCTTGTCTTGAACTCCTGGTTTCAAGTGATCCTCTTGCCTTGCCCTAACAAGTTGCTGGGATTGCAGGCATTAGTTACCATGCCTAGCTTATTTTCATAATTTCATTGAAGCCTGTCCTCTTCCTCTTTCCCCACGTCCATTGCTGTTGTTCAACCCTACATCAGACTCTGCACAGGTTTTCCAAAACCCATAGCCTCTGTTTTGTATTATCTAAAACAGGGGTCTCCAGTCCCTGGAGTTAATACATTTATTTGTTTATTTATTCATTAACTCCTAATAAAATGTTTTAGTGGTTACAAGCACAATTTGTACCATCATAGAATAAGGATAATCAGGCTAGATGCTAAGAAAAAATGAATAAAATACAGCAACAAAAAAAGTCCATATATAGATTGTGTTAAATAATACAAAGGAAACTAAAAAGTAGTGACAAAAACCATCTAGAGTAATGGCTGAATCTAGGAGTTCCAGAAGTATTTTTATGAGAATTTGACCTTAAAACTCAGACTTGATGAATGGATACAACTAAACTTCAAGAAGAAGAAGGAAGAGAAGATGATTCTAGTAATATGAACAGTGTTTACAAAGGGATTGGACTGGAGGAAGCATGATGGGCTCAAGAAACTGAAAAAGTCAATGTTGCTGTTTCCCAGAGAGAACTATCAGGAGATCAGTACCAAGTAAGCCTGGGAAATAGCCTGGAGCTAGACCCTATATGGCTGTGTAAGGCAGTTTTTCAGTTGATGGGGGAGAAGAGTGGGGCATAATCACTTCTGAAAAGATTATTGTTTCTGTGGTATTGAGAAGCATTGCTCTTCCATGACCAGAGTAGGCTCCTCCCAAAAAAGAAATGATGTTATCTTGACATTCAGTGCCGGCAATGATGTATAATCCATGGGTGTGAGGCATATTTGGCAGAAAAAAATCATCAGGATATTATGGCCTGGGAATCTGTGTTTTTAAGTAGCCCTCTGTTAGATTCTAAGGCGGGTGCTAGTGATATTTCTGTTCTTTACTTTTAGGTTTTTCTTGCATTATTTTAAAATTATTCATTTACTCATACTATATATTTTTATGCTCTAATATGCAATTTTTAAAAAGATAGACATGAATGTAATGGATAATGTGGGACAAATAATTTTGTCTATTTCTCCTTTGACAAATAAAAGATATATACTCATTCAAGTATGTATGAGCAAGAAATTCATGCTAAGATTTTTTAACTTAATGACTTTTTTCTTTTCCCAAGAAAAATTGGAAAAGATAGACTGTTTCTTCTAATTAGTAAGGCAGCAACATTTGCATAAATGACCTTGAGAGGAAAAAAAACCAAACCTACACATAAAGACTTTAAAAAAAGAATTCCAATTTAAAGTCATATTCACAAAATGGAAATTATGGTCTATTTTAATGTTAAATACTGATTTGAATTCTGTTTCTTTAATTTACAAAGTGTACAAGTCAAAGTTTAGTCTTATTTCTGGCTATTTCTTTTGTTATATTCATCCAATTTGGGCTAGTAAAAGAGAGATCAATAAATATTTCTTCAGTTAAAGAACAATATGTGTATATTTATATGTTATAGAGTGTTTTCCAATTTAAAATATTTGAGTCTTCCCTAAAATTCTGGACAATTTGGAATAGGATCATTCTAGATCTTCCTCTCCAGCCTGTGTAGTTATCCTAGGATGTTGGTGTTCTTCCTCAGGTTTCCAAGGAGTCTTTGGTAAGTTGAACAGAGTTTTATTTCTGTGTTCTCATAATTGAAGCCAAATTTGATTGACAAGTATTTATGGAGAGGCTTCCATATGCCCAGGAATTTGGCATACCAAGAAGTAATAGACAGACTCTATCCACAAAGAAATATATAGATTCATTCAATAACTACAGCACAAGGCAACTTGTGACTAAGACTATCTTAGACTATTGTATTCTAACTGAATTACTGAGTCCAAGGCACATGAAAATAATGAGGACAATGTGCAAAAAAATGCCTCCTTGTAGATGTCACTCTGAGTTCTCCCTGATCTCTGACTACGTCATTTTCTGAAGACACTTACCCCTAAGAAACGAATTCCTCCCTTGTCTCAAGACTTCTTTTATTTTCAAAATTAAAATGTTAGAAACAGAAAAAAGTAAAAACAAAAAGTAAAAGACAAAATAGGTAAAAGACTAATTTAAAATGAGAGTAACAAAAATTAAGCTGAAAGTTGATATAAGTCCCAATAAAGGCAAGAGTTCTGTCCAAAAATACCACATTCTGGGGTCTTCCAATGTTCCCGACTTTCCTTTTGATACTAAAAAAAGGTGATGGTTTGCCCAAATGCCATCATGGTGTCTGATCTCACCCTTTTCTTTGGCCCCAAGTCCTTTTACATATGTCTTAATTAGTAGAAACAAAGATCTGAGTATCACGTATTCTCACTCATATAATGGACCTTGAACATCCAATGTAATACTATAAGAAAATGACTGACAGTAGTAGGAAACTATGGGGAGGGAGGGAGATGGGATTAATGGTAGCAAATATCTGTCTGGGGACAGGGAAACACCTCTTATCAACAGGGTGCCTGAATGAAACGTATTTGTATACCTAACTCTTAACTGTACCTCACAACATCATAATAAAAAATATTGATTAAAAAAAAAAGAAAATCTTTCCCTTCCTTATTAGTTACATATTTATATGATTTATGTGCTCCTAATTCTGAGATTATTCAAAACAAGGATCATACCTTATTTATTCATTTCTCAGTTGTTTGATTCTTGGGATCTTAGCTAGTTTCTCATTATACATACACAAAGTCCAAACTTTCTCCAGTGAACAAAAAATTATTTGTGGTTGGGCCAACTGTTCTTTCTCCATTTTTATCTGTCAGGGATCCCTCTCATCCTAGCTCCTTTCCTTTCCAAAGAGCCAGTAATCACAATAACTCGCCCTCTCACTGGACCCATCTCCCTGTCATACCTGTGCCACCAGAGAGGCATCAACTTATCCTCCATGCCCCATGTGGGTCTTTCCCACCACTGTGTTGTGTCCTCCAGTTTTTTGCTCACAGTGTCTAGTGTACCTCTTTCTCCCAGTGTTTACCACCATGTGCAGTTATACACAAAGATGAATAATAATTTGAGTCACATCTTTCTCCCCATATTGACTGTAAGCCCATGTTTTTCTACATCTACATGGTTTTCCTACATGTTTTTCTTTATTTGGAATCCCCAGTCACTGGTGCATAGTAGGGGTTCAGAATACTTTTTCTAATTGAGTATTTATACTTAAAATATTAATTTATTTAATTGTTTAATACAAATTTATAGCAACTCTACTTCTTCATGCTGAGTAAAATGTGCATATTCACTGGAACAAGTCAAACTGAACTTATAATTCTTATGAAATAAGACCAGCAAAAATATATTCAACTTGATGGTTTTCTGCACTTACTTGATAATAACAATAAGTAAAAAACATGCCTCCTCCAAGTGTTTGTCAGTATCACTTAGGATTTTACAATCTTTAATAAGTAGGTAAATTATCAAAGATTTCAGCAAATATTGTCTGAATTCATTTTTGATCAAGATTAATAATTATAATTATATCAGATTGGTATAAGACATTCTCCGATGCTTGATCTGGCAAGAGACCATAACTTTTAAAATAATGCCCAATCTATTTTAAGAAATTATTCCATTTACTTACATGATAAGAGATGTCTACTTTGAAACTATAACATAAAATGTAAGGAAGTATAATATAATTGCAGTCAGCCAACTGGTATGATGGACCCTGACAACTCTCATCTTCTGATAGTCATATCCTGGTGTCTAATCCCCTCCTTTGATAGTAGTTTTGGCCTAGTGACTTGATTTGAATGGATAGTTGTGGCAAGGGTCAGGCTATAAGACATTGTAACTTCTGCCTTGCTAGCAGACACTTTCTATTCTTTTCCAGGGCTGCAGACATGATAGAGTGGGCTGCCATGTTGGAGTGACCCACATGGAAAGACATTGAAGGCCAACATCAGCAAGGAACTGAAGCTAGCATCCCAACAACCTGGGAGAAATTGAATCCTGCCAACAGCCTCTTGTATGTGGACACATATTCTTCCCAGTCAAGCCTTGAGATAACTGTTGCCCCAACCAACACCTTGATGGTTGCCTCTGAGAGACCTTGAAACTAAAGATCCAGTTACATCATGCCCCAAATCCTGACCTTCAGAAAATGTGAGACAACAGTTAGGTGTTGTTTTAAATCACTAAATTTTATGGTGATTTTTTAAATGTAGAAATTGATAAAGAATACTATAATGAGTAATATAGGTAAAGTAAGTGAGATGACAGCACAGGCATTAACAATAAGAATTACATTGATCTTTTATGGGCTTGGATAAATTTGATAGACTAAACACACTCATCAATGCATCCTCTGCCAAAATAAATAAAAGAACAAAAAAGATTGAGCAGTTTATATATATATATATAATATCAGCTTTAAAAACAGAGAGGTATAAAGAGAGTAGACATTTTGACAGTCAGGAAAAGTAAGGCAAATATTGGATCAAATATGTAAAGTAATACAATTTGCAAAACATTTAAAACATATACTGCTTATGTCAGAGCTACCCAGGAGATTTATAAGACCAGATGTAGATTCAAGAACTGAGAGGAGAGCCAAAATATACCCAAATTATCCTCGGTTTAATTTTGAGTCCATAAAAGGTGACATTATATAATCTGAGGTATATACTGCTAAATTTTCAGGTTTTAGGTTTTTTCCTCAAAGATTGTATTTAAAAAATTATTTAGAGATAGTTTTCTTTTTTATAATGCATGAAACTTAAATATCACTTAGGAGACATTTGTCATATCTACTAGTTCACTCTTGAATAGGTGACACTGAAATTTTTAGGACCAAACTGAAAGATTACACACAAAAACACTCCAGTAATCTACAATCATTGAGAGACAAAAGTGATTATAAACCCATGTGTACAGTGTAGAATGATTCATTGCAATTTACTTGCTTATGGGGGTTTGGATTATGCCCCCAAAGTTCTGAGTTCATAATGTCTATTTACCCTGCATTTCTGTTTGGTTGTGTTGTGTTTGTTTTTTCTATATGTCTGAATCTCTCCCTGACATCTTGGATGTCGTTATATTTTCAGGATATAAGCAAATCCTGGACTCTGTCCAGTCTCTTGTGGTGCTGATCATCCGTGAGATGGCCACCCTTTCTCACACCTCTTTGATTTCCAAGTGCTACTTATTTTATTTGCTGTGAAGTTATCTGTGGGCTCCTCTCACCACGATAAGAGCATAATTGAGGTCTCATCTCTACCAAGACAAATTTCAGGTCATTTTAAGAGGGAAAAAAAGGTCTCTGGAATGAGAGAGCTGTGCTTAGCACTTTGCTGTTCTATGGAGTGTGGAGATGAAAGAGATTCAATTTTTCTCTGTGGTAAAATATTTTCTCAAACAAAAAGTTGACTGTTAATTGGTCATTACATGCTTGTTTTTCCATAGGCTGGAATTTTCCCTTCTCCATTCTCACTTTCATGTTCTTTTCACCAACCACAGGCATCTAAATGTGGATTCCAGGGCATTCCCAAACTTTTGAGCCATCCCATCTCTGGGCATGAGGAAATGCCTCTTGAGTTCACAATTTATCTGTACTTTAGTTCTAGAAAACTGACACAGCCACTAGCTGGAGGTTACATTTGTGGTTTTGAAGTTTACTTTGGGAAGATGTAGGCAAATACTCCTGCATACATCGTTCCCATTCCCATAAGTAAAAAATTGACTGCACTTCAGTGTGATTTTCCCTTGAGCCAAGAATAAAATGTGGAACAAAGCTTGGAAATTATTCCCACTTTGGTGTTGAAAATTTTTTACAAATCTAAACTCATCACAACTAAGAAATATTGTATAGTAGTATGTTTATGGTATCTAAAATGTGACACTTTTCTGCCATCATCTATGGATCATATTTGCATTTAAATAATTAGTTTTTTCACTTATTCAGTAAAATATTCAATGCCTAAAATAAAATTTAAGACAAGAAAAAATAATGTGATTTCAATGTAAAGTGTCATAATTCTGTCAATTGGACCACAATCTCATATTAAAGTGTGTGGGCCATGAAGCTATATTTCATCTTAAAAAATACATAAATCTATTGTCTATATTGTTTTCTCATGAGGAAAAATTCACACATCTAAGAAGTGTCTAGTATTAATATGACTTCTTTACTCTCTGTCTTCATAGATATTTATTTTCTAGTAAACTAAGTTTAAATGCATAAATAATGATTCTGTCAAAATGTAAAGGCAAATTATTAATATCATACCTGGAATTTTATCACACCTTGGACTGATTTGAAGCAAGGTAGCTGTATAGTTGCATCATTGGTAGAATGAAATCACAGCCAGTTGTCATAAAAGCCATAGCTTGCTGTGAAATTCTGGGTCTGGAAAGAATTAATATAGCCATGTTGATCAAAAGAAAAAAATAAAGGATATTTCATATAAATCTGTGACAAAGTAAAACCGAAGTTTCTATGAGATTAAAAAAAAAAAAACCTCCAAGAAAATCTGAATACAAGATGAATGTTGATAATGCAATAACAGAACATAAGGGGAGAGGAGGAGGAGAGAGAATAAAAGTGAATTATAAACAAGGCATATCTGCTTTCTGCTTTCCCCCATGTCTTTGGAGAGCCTCCTTGGCTGTCCAGTAAGCTGCTTACCAGACAGCTGTCTTTGTAGTATTGGCACCTTCGCAGTGTGGTGTTATATTACTAAAGTCACAGCAATAACATGAGTCCCATGGAATGAATCTCATTAGAAATTCTATTCCTATTCAATATAAGTTCCATTTTTGACTCTCCAGTATTTCTCCTTCTCTAAATATGGAGCCAAATCAATGCCCTATCATAGGATTTAGTTCAACAATATTTCTTAATGTGAACAGCAGGAAAGTAAAACTGACAAAATGAGGATTCAGTGAAATCCAATGATTATCCAGTCCAATCAGCACAGACACTGGCAGATGGAGGTAGGTAGTCTATGGATTTTAATCTATCTCTAGGAGAGAGAAAATTCGATTACAGCCAAAAAAGTTATAATTTTATAGTTGCTACTTTTATACATTTCAAATGACTATCTTTTTCATCCTGTAGCCATAAAGCAAACACTGTAATTCTCAGGTTGTAGATCTAGCCAGCTTTAAAATCTTCTAGTACACTTATAATTTTCTATTTTTATCACATTACTGCCACCAAATTCATACACACTCGTTGCTGACACGGTCTGAAGTTTTTGTTGGCATGACTTGAGTGATGACAAATTTCTTCATATTTGAATATCTTCCCAGCCCCTGACAAGCTCCATTCTGCTCTAGCTCACAGCATATGTGCTTATCCCACACTTTTCAAAGATAGAACTATTTTAAAACTCTGATTTGGCTTCATTGCAGTCCTTTTCTTTGTCCCCTCACCTGTGCATTTTCTTTGCATTTGTTTCTTGAATTAAAATGTAAAAGGCAACCAACTACCAACTAGGCAGATGGTGTAAAGGAGAACGTGTCAGAAATGTTGGGCTGCTCTTAAATTAGAGAAATTTCTAAGGGATGCTGTGGTAGGCAATTTCCAACTCCACAATTCCCTGCCATTATCATGTTTCCTGAAAATGTGAATATAGGATTTCACACCTTACTTATGTTACCTACAAGGCATAAAGGTTGTTTTGAATATGTAAATAAAGCTATGAATCATCTGATGTTGAGTTAATTAAAGGGGAAATTATACTAGCCAGTCTAACCCTGTTACATGAGACCTTTAAAAGCAGAATGTTTTCTCTGACTGATAACAGAAGAGGAAGTTAGAAATAGCCTAAGCATGAGGAGGAGTTAATGTATTATTACTTGTTTTGAAAATGGAGGAAGCTGCAGACAATAAAGGGTGAGACATATCTAGGATTCGAGATTGACCCCTGAACAACATACAGCAATAAAGCAAAGCCCTTAAACCTACAACTGCAAATAACTGGAATCTTCCAGTCACATGAGTGAGCTTAGAGACAGATTTTTCCCCAGAGTCCCAGATAGGAACACTTACTGTTTGTCCTTTTGACTTTGACCACATGAGTTTTTAAGCATAGAATCCAGCAATGTCTTACTGGATTTCTGACATACAGAATTGTGTTTTAAGTCTCCAAGTAAATGGTAACTTGTTACACTGAAATATAAATTTAATACCCATATTTTATTTGAGAACTTAGAATCTTGCCAGGTGAGGTAGCTCACATCTGTTACACAAGCGCTTTGAGAAATTGAGGTAGGAGGATCACTTGAGGCCAGGAGTGTGAGACGAGCCAGGGCCACAGAGTGAGACCCATCCCTGAAAACAAAACAAAACAAAACATAAGATCTACTATTTTGAGAAGAGTATGGGGGCTATAAATGGGGTTGCTCTATATATAGAATGAGCCTATAAATGCCCATTTAGGGATTGATTCATGATTTTCTCTCATGGTAGCAAGTCAAACTGCTTCTTCCATCTAAATATTTCTTAGATCCACCCCTCTTCTATTTTCAGCCTAGTAGCTTTTACTTAATATTTTGTAAGAGCCCCTGCCTTCTGCTGATGGCTAAACTCCCCACCCTTCCACATATCCTGTAGCTCTTTCTTCCATTCTACTGCTAGATTCATCTCCCAGAAACACAGATGTGACCATGTTATTCTGCTAATCAAAGGCTAATAAACAATTTTTATCTACTTTATGAAGTATAAAACTTTCCTGTTGGAATTCAAGTTATCCAAGGATGTCTCTAGTCTATCTTTTTAGCATTATTCCCTTTCTCTTGATGTCACATACTTTTTTCCAGTCAAATTGATATTTGCTCTTTCTATGGCATGTGCTAACCTGTGCCTCTGCACTGGTGTGTTTCTGGTATATATGACAAAATATTACTCATTATTTACAGCTTAGTTCAGATGTTACCCGCCACTTGAGGACCTCTGCATAATATGAGTATCTTTTTCTACTTTTAATTTCCCTGGGACGAGTATATGGTCCTTGGAAGTCATTGTTTCATGATTCAGCTTTATATACAAATGTTTTATAGCTCCTATAAGCCCCTGAAAGATTACATCTGTATTATATTCATCATTGTAGTCTTTAAAGCACTTGTCTCAATGTTTTATGTTATGTAGCTTCCCCCAAATCATTAATTTGTTCAATCAGTAGAGAATATCTAATAATAAGAGAGTCTCCTCAAAATACGTAAATAATATGCACTTAAGTAAAAAGATGTTAGATTGCAAAACATCATGCATAAGATGATCTGACTTTTTTCTGTTATTGTTGTTGTTTGTTCATTCATTTATTTTTAGAAGAAAAAAAGTAAAGATTAAAGAAAGATTGTGTTTTAGTGTTATAAAAATACCAAATGATAAAAATGAATATTTTCTGTTAGTGGGATGATATGAAATATAAAATACAGTTGGCCCTTGAACAATATGAGTTTGAACTGTGTGGGTCCACCAAACATGAATTTTCTTCCACTTTTGCCACCCTAAGAAAGCAAGACCAACACTTCCACTTCTTCCTCCTCTTCATCCTACTCTAAATAAAGATGACAAGGATAAAGACCTTTATGATGATGCACTTCTACTTAATAAATAGTAAACATATTTCTCTTATAGCTTTCTTAATGGCATTTCTTCATCTTATTTTATTGTAGGACTATAATATATAACACATATAATATACAAAATATGCATTAATAAGACTGCTTATGTTATCAGTAGGTTATCAATATTAAGATTTTTGGGGAGGCAAAGTTGTGCGTGAATTTTTAACTACGTAGGCGGTTGGGGCCATTAATCCTTAAGTTGTTCAAGGGCTAGCTGCATCTTATATTTATGTTGCACATATTCTACAAATTAAGCCTTTATTATTATTTCACATATTAATCCTATTTTTATTAGCAATTTCAAGGCTGATTTAATGACCTCTAAGTCAAAATGACTGGCTGAGATTTTCTTTGCTGTTTTTCTCAAACTTCCAAAAATGTGCTGGTTCTTGCCACAGGCAGACATTGCTCTTTAATTTCCAATCCAATTTAAGCAAACAGTAGGGGTCACATGTAAAACAAATTTGATGAAAGCAGAGTTTATGCAAACTCCAAACTGTAAGAATCTTTGTTTGAAAATAGCTTTCTTTGCTTCTGCTTAGAAAGAGATGTTATATAATTCTGTAGTCTTGAATTCATTAGATATGATTGAAACTTCCATGCAGATCATTACAAAAGCCAATGAAAACAAAACAACCGACACTTTAAATAAAGCTGTTGAAAAAGTAGTTGTTTGAGATGTGCTTTCAGAATGTCAAAATTTGCAAAATCAAATTATTTTTCTTAATGTCTATACAAAAATATTTTGATATTCTCTCTTTTTAGAAATAATGTTTTACATTTTTATTTTTAACCTTAGTTACAATCAAATAAGGCCAAAGTATAAGTAACTAGCTTCAATGTCATAAAAAATTTAATAGAATTGGGTTATCTGTATTTTTAACTTATTATTTGTTAATAAAATTACAAAAAATTACATGCATTTTATTTAGTGCTTAAAATGTTTCTTTATACTATAATATATTAGAGTAGGAGGTTATAACATACTAAAATAGAAGAAATACTAGCAATCATTTATTGAATCTCTTAATTTTACAGAAGAAAAAACAAAACTCAGTGAAATCCTGGGGTTATCATGTAAATTGTGTTCTCTGTGTCTTAGGTTTGAATCACCAAAAAGCACTGCATATATGAAAATGTGTTGATGGAATCAGAACACATTGAAGTCAAATTATTTTAAATTTTTGTTTAAATATATAGTTATATATATTATATGTAGTAATATATATAAAATGTATAGAAAAATATATAGCTTTTCCTTCATTCCAGATGTCCATTTAAAATAATATAATAATAAAGAGACACAAAGGAAGAAATCTAACATTGCAGGAAAAAGTAGAAGGTCAAGTCTGAACAACAGATTTCAATATATTTCTAGAAGGGTTACTAATGTAAGAAACTGAGCAATGCGAACCACCTTCCTGAATGTATGTATATTATCTAATCATCACTCAGACTCAAACAGGAAGAGAAAGGACAGAGAGTGGGTGAAAAGAGATGGGTAATTGAAGCTGACTATAAGGGAGATTTCCGCTTAGTTTCTCTACCTGCCTGCTTCATGCCTGCACAGAAAACAAAACAAAACAAAAGCAAACAAATATAATCAGAGGGACATTCTCTCTAAAAATCAAAAGACAACTTGGAAAAAATTAGTAAGTAAAACAAGTTTTATTATTTCAGAATAAAGGATATTCTTAATCTAATGTTAAAAAATGTATAACTTTTTTTTAATTACATCAATATTTTTTATTATGGTTTTGTGGGGTACAGTTAAGGGTTAGGTGTACAATTACATTTCATTCAGACACCCTGTTGATAAGAGGTGTTTCCCCTTCCCCAGACAGATATTTGCTACTGTTAATCCCATCCCCCTCCCCCCCATAGTTTCCTAGTACCATCAGTCATTTTCTTATAGTATTACATTGGATGTTCAAGGTCCATTATATGAGTGAGAACATGTGATACTCGGATCTTTGTTTCTGTGAGAGGTCACTCAGTATTATAGACTCAAGTTCCATCCAGGTTGCTGCGAAATTCATGATTTTGTTCTTTTCTATGGCTGCATAGTATTCTATCGTGTATATGTACCACATTTTTTAATCAAGTCCTCTTTTGATGGGCAGCATGGTTGTTTCCAGGTTCTTGCTATTGTGAGCAATGCTGCGATAAGCATACGTGTGCAAGTATCTTTTTTATAGAGTGATTTGTGTTCTTCAGGGTATATTCCCAGTCGGGGGATTGCGGGGTCATATGGGAGGTTGATATTTAGAGCTTTTAGGAATCGCCAAACTGCTTTCCACAGAGGTTGCACTAGTTTACACTCCCACCAACAGTGTAGAAGTGTTCCCTTTTCTGTCGGGTGCCAGCCCCGACTGAGGGTGGGTTAGGACCCGCACTGGAGAGTCTGAACAGCGAGAAGAGACCACTTGAAGGCAGTTCTTCTGGGAACAGTTTGATCAGGACTGAAGTCAAATTTTATTTGGACTCCTTCCAACTTATATACCATTTTCCATACCCTCCAGGAGTGTGATAATCACTTGCTGGGAGCGTACAAACTCCATGACGTATATTGCGCTTTACAAACTATGCATCACAAGACCATCACGAGACTTGCAAGCTCTAAGCAGACAGTTCGAACTCCATGATGCCTGACGTGCTTCACAAATCTCACATCAAGGTCACAGGTGCACAATTTCAATACAGTTCATTCAAAAGTGTCTTCCATAGTGTTCAACAAATCATTCATATTATACTCTTTGTTCTAAACCCTGATTAATACAAAAACTTTCTTAGTTAACTCTAGGTTCAATCTAAGTTCACTGACTCCTAATATTTTGTTTGTTTGTTTGTTTTATTTTTTTTTTGACTTGGAGTCTCACTCTGTCGCCCAGACTGGAGTGCAGTGGCCACTCCCGGCCACCGCAGCCTCGACCTGCTGGGCTCCGGCGATCCTTCCGCCTCAGCCCTCCAAGTAGCTGGAATTACAGGCATGCGCAACCACACCCGGCTGATTTTTTGATTTATTGTAGAGATGAGGTCTCGCTTCCCAGGCGGGTCTCGAACCCGCAGTCTCAGGCAATCCACTCACCTCAGTCTCCCAAAGGCGCGGGATTACAGGCTGAGCCACCGAGCCCGGGTCCCCTAATATTTTTTAACGATTGATATTATCAACTTAACACTATAATTCTCATTTTATTCTAATAAAACTACGACTTTAACCCAAAGCTTAAATCTTTTTTCTGAGTATATTAATACATGGCTATGTGTAAAATTTCCTATTGTCATATTAGAAGCAAAAACAACACTGTTGGGAAAGTTTCGGTATACTAATCAAAGGATCTTAAAATTGGCCTACAGGAACAGGAACTAAAGTCATAATCTGAGAAAAGGAAACTTAAAAAGCTTAAACAAAACCTAAAAGTTTTCTATGAATGCTTATTACTGTTTAAATCTTTCCGATGGAAATTGTATCATCTTGAATGTTTTATCCAAACAAGTCTATTCTAAAAATCAAATAGTAGCTGTCACACTCTTGGATGATGGACTGCACGGTTACCATGGCAATGGCCATGGGCTGAAGCAAACAGAGTTTCGGCATGTAACGAAACTAGAAAAACGTCCTGCCTGGCTAGAGGCAGGGCAATAAAACTATTATGGTAATTTAGTTTCTAATCTTAATCCTAGGAGAAACTGCCTTTGGGAACAAGAGCTGACTAACCAGTCTACCAGGAAATAGAAGTTAAAAAGTATCTAGAAAGAAGGAAAACTTAGAAGGGACAAGGTCATATAAGATAATTCTGCTGTGCAACCTATCATCAGGTGTATAGAGATTTACTTATAAGTTTTGCTGCCATGTATGCACACTGGTCACTAATCACACGCCAATATTACAGGTATAACTGATATCCTATGTCAGAGGCGATCTTCCAGATGGGCCTTTACAGGCCTCACCCATGTAGCTATAGATGTTGGCTCCCAACACTTATCGCCACACCCTCTCCAGAAGTTGTTATTTTTTGAGTTGTTGATAATTGCCATTCTGACTGGAGTTAGGTGATATCTCAGTGTAGTTTTGGTTTGCATCTCCCTGATGATTAGTAAGGTTGAACATTTTTTCATGTGTTTGTTAGCTGCTTGGAAGTCTTCTTTTGTGAAGTGTCTGTTCATATCTTTTGCCCATTTGACAATGGGGTTTTTTTTTTTTTTCTTTTCAGCACGTTTTAGTTCCTTGTAGATCCAGGATGTTATGCATTTGTCATACCTGGTGATGGTGAATATTTTTTCCCAGTCTGTAGGCTGTCTCCCTGCTCTCTTGATGGTTTCTTCGGCCTTGCAGAAGCTTGTCAGTTTAATAAGGTCCCATTTGTCTATCTTCTCTCTTATGACCTGTGGGTTTCGGGTTTTGTTCAGGAATTGGATGCCAGTTCCGATTTCCATGAGGGTATTTCCTGCCTTTTCTAAGGTTCTTATGGTTTGAGGTTTTACATTTAGGTCTCTGATCCATTTGGAGTTAACCTTTGTACATGGGGATAGATAGGGTCCTGTTTCAATCTTCTGCATGTGGTCAGCCAGTTTTCCCAGCACCATTTACCGAATAGGTTCTCCTCTCCCCAGTGGTAGGTGGTGGAGGCTTTGTCGAAGATGAGTTGATTGAGAAATTGAGGTTTTGTTTCTGGAATCTCAATTCTATTCCATTGGTCTATATGCCTGTTCCTATACCAATACCAAGCTGTTTTGATGACTGAGCTTTACAGTAAAGTTTGAAGTCTGGTAATGTGATTCCACCTGCTTTGGTTTTTTTTTTTTTTTTTTTTGCTGAGGATTGTTCTAGGAATTCTTGGACGTTTGTGTTTCCATATGAATTCCTGTGTTGTCTTTTCTAGGTCTGAGAAGAAAGTTGCTGCTAATTTGATGGGTATTGCATTGAATTTGTAGATTGCCTTAGGTAAGATGGACATCTTCACAATGAAGATTCTTCCAATCCATGAGCATGGGATATTTTTCCACTTGTTTGTGTCATCTTTGATTTCTTTGAACAGTGTTTTGTAGTTTTCATTGTAAAGGTCTTTCACGTCTCTGGTTAGGATAAAGCCAAGGTATTTCATTTTTTTTGTGGCTATTGTGAATGGAATTGTGTTTTTTATTTGGGTTTCCATTTGTTTATTATTGGTGTAGAGAAAGGTAATTGTCTTTTGTACATTTATTTTGTATCCTGAGATTTTTGCCAAAGGCCTTTATCAGTGTAAGGAGATTTGTGGCAGATCTCTTTCAAGGTACACAATCATATCATCTGCAAAGAGGGATAACTTGACTTCCATTTTTCTATTTGAATATCCCTGATTGCCTCCTCTTCTTTGATTGCTCGAGCCAGGACTTCCAATACTATGTTAAACAGGAGGGGTGAGAGTGGGCATCCTTTTCTTGTTCCCGTTTTCAGGGGAAATGGTTCCAATTTTTGTCCATTTAGGAGTATGCTGGCTGTGGGTTTGTCGTAGATGGCTTTTACTATTTTGAGGTATGTTCCCTGTATGCCTAGATGATCAAGGGTTTTTATCAAGAAGGGGTGCTGGATTTTATCAAAAGCTTTTTCTGCATCTAATGATATAATCATGTGGTTTTTGTTTTGACATCTGTTGATGTATTTAATTACAGTTATGGTTTTACGAATGTTGAACAAGACTTACATCCCAGGGATGAAGCCTACTTGGTCATGATAGATGATTTTTGAGATGTATTGCTGAATTCGGTTTTCTAGGATCTTGTTGAGAATTTTGGCATCTATGTTCATCAAAGATATTGGCCTGTAGTTCTCTTTCTTTGTTGGATCTTTGCCTGGCTTGGGTATCAATGTGATGTTGGCTTAGTAAAATGATTTGGGTAGAGTTCCATCTTTTTCAATTGCCTGGAATACCTTCAGTAGGATTGGTATCAGCTCCTCCTTAAATGTCTTGTAGAATTCTGCTGGAAAGTCATCTGGACCAGGGCTTTTTTTTTTGTAGGAAGTTTTCTTATTACGTAGTTGATTTCCTTGATTGTTATTGGTCTATTCAGGGTCTCAATTTCTTCTTGTTCCAATCTAGGTAGGTTGTGTGATGTCAGAAAGTCCTCCATTTCCTTAAGGTTTTCAAGTATGTTTCCATACAAGTGTACATAGTAGTCTCTAATGATCTTTTGTATTTCTTCATGGTCAGATGTGACTTCATCTTTTGTGTTTCTGATTGTGCTTATTTGGTTTTTTTCTCGTTTTTTCTTGGTCAGTCTAGCTAGGGGACCATCGATCTTGTTTATCCTTTCGAAGAACCAGTTTTTTTGTTTCATTGATTTTTTGTATTATCTTTTTGTCTTCTATGTCCGAATTTGGGCTTTTATTTTGGTGATCTGGATTCTTCTGCCAAAATTAGGATTTTTGTGGTCTTGCTTCTCCAGCTTCTTTAGGTGGCTTGTTAGGCTGTTAATTTCTGTTCCTTCCGTTTTCTTCATGTGTGTTTGTAGGGATATAAATTCCCCTCTTACTACAGCTTTCAAGGCATCCCAGAGGTTTTGTTAAGATGTTTCTTCATTTTCATTTGTTTCCAGGAATCTTGATCTCTGTTTTGATTTCATCATTGACCCAGGAGTTGTTTAGCATCATGCTGTTTAGTGTCCATGTCTTTGTGGGTTTTGGGGGGACTTTGTTGGTGTCAATGTTTATTTTTATTCCACTGTGGTCTGAGAAGGTGCATGGTAGAATTTTGGTCCTTTTAAATTTCCTTATGCTTGATTTATGGCCAATTATATGGTCAATCTTAGAATACATTCTATGCGGTGATAAGTGGAATGTATATTCTGTGGTCTTTGGATGGAGTGTTCTGTAGGTATCAATTAAGTCCATTTGGTCCAAAGTCACATTGAGGTTCTGGATCTCCTTGCTGATTTTTTGTCCTGATGATCTGTCTAGGGTTGTGAGTGGGGTATTAAAGTCCCCAATTATGATGGTGTTAGAGTCAATATCTTTCTTTAGTTTTCCTAGAAGTTGCTTTATGAAAGTTGGCGCACCTATGTTGGGTGCATATATGTTTAAGATAGATATTTCTTGTTGATGGATTGAGACTTTTATCATTATGTAGTGGCCTTCTGTGTCTTTTTTGATTTTTAATAGCTTGAAGGGTATTTTGTCTGAGATTAAGATCACTACTCCTCTCTTTTGTATTCCGTTCGCCTGAAAGTTTGTTTCCCATCCTCTTACTTTGAGTCTGTGGGTGTCCTTTCTAGTGAGGTGAGTCTCTTGTATGCAAAAGAATGTTGCCTGATGATATTTTATCCATTTTTCCATTCTATGTCTTTTCAGTGGTGCATTTAGTCCATTCACATTTAGGCTAATAATTGAAATGCAAGAGTTGATCCCTGTCATAAGGTTCTTACAGAGTTGTTCCTGTTTGTTTGTTGTCTTTCTTTGGGTTCTGGATTTGGCTCATGTGTGTTTTTAATCTTTTGCCTGTACTCTTGTGAAGAATGTTGTTGTTCTTTTTTCTTTTTCTTCTCTGTTCAGTACTTTCTTAAGTGTTTCTTGTAGCGGTGGTCTGGTGGCAGCATAGGTTCTTAGGGATTGGATATCTGGAAAAGATTTCAATTCTCCCTCACTAATGAAGCTTAGTTTGACTGGGTAGGTTATTCTTGGTTGAAATTATTTATCTTTTAGAACTTTGAAGATAGGGCTCCAGGCTCTCCTAGCCTGAATTGTTTCTGTGGATAAATCTGCTGCTATTCTCATTGGTCTTCCCTGATAGGTAGTTTGGCCTTTTCTCTTGCTGCCTTTAAGATTATTTCTTTTATAGCTACTTAGTTTAGGAGAATTATTATGTGTCTGGGAGTTGGTCTTCTAATTTGTTGTCTTGCAGGGGTTCTCTGAATCTCTTGTGTTTGAATTTTTTCAGCCTTGATGAGATGAAGGTAGTTTTCTTGAATGATTTCATGAAATGTTTGTTCCAGTGTAGCTTCCGCTTCTCTCTCTGCCTCAGGAAGCCCAATTCCTCTTAGGTTTGGTCTCTTGAAGTGATCATTCATCTCTTGCAGGTTTTGTTCGTCTTTTTGAGCCTATTTTGTATGCTTTTGACAGTTTTGGTTAGTTCTGTGTTTTGGTCTTAGAGCTCTGAGATTCTTTCTTCTGCTTGAAAAAGTGCATAATATTTAATGCAACACTCAAAACTCAATCTAGCAGAGCATGATAGCAAACTCTTCTCATTTATATGAACACTGAATACCTAAATAGCTTTCACTTCCACTGGAGAATACTGATGGGATCGGAAACAACAGTGAAAGAAACCCACAGAAACCATCTAGTGGAATCAGTCACATTTCCTGTGAACCGGAAGTCATTAATCAAAGAGAAGTCAGACTTAAAGTAAGGGAAAGACTATATTAAAAAACATAACTTATCTAAAAAAAGAGATGATAAAGGAAAGAAAATGTAAAATACACACACCCAGAGACTCAGTCATACCCATCCTTAGTAGCCCCTGGCATCATTCAGTCATTTAGAATCTATAAAGAAACATTAAATTTATATAAAATGGAAATAATGAGAAAGTCAGAAAGAAAACATGAAAATTAAAAATATGAAGATGAAAATAAATAACTGGAGAACTGGAAGACAAAAGAAGGAAGTCTGAGAATACAAAGCAAAAAGATAGATATATGCAATTTGAGATATGAGTCATATGGTTGCTAATCAAGGAACTTGGATTACACCAGTAAGACTTTTAGAAACAAAAAGGAATAAATTCTTTCAAAAAAATATAAAATTAGAAACACATGATTTTAGGTCAAAGTTAAGATGAATGAAAAGGATTTTATGTTGTGAAATCAGAACACCAAGAATGAAATTAACCTCATAAAATGTGGAGCTAGATAGTCAATGTAGATTATCTGCAAATGAGAGAGTTTAAGATTTGCTTTAGACAGTTCACAGATGACTATAGATATAGACTTTTTTTTTTAAAAAAAAGTCTCCAGGATGTAAAAAAAAAAAAATGATATGAACCCAGCGAAATTATTAATGAAGTTTACTCTTTTTGACAATGTAACTTAAAGATATATTTCAAGAAAATAAATGATAAATATAAAGACAAGAAAGTATAGATTCCAAGGACTTACTGAACTAACCCAGGAGTCTACTTAAGAAACAACAAAAAATGAGGAAGCCATCTTAGGAGCAAGTAGTTCAAATTAGGACTAAAATTTCACTGACCTTTAAAAAAAGACCCCCAAAAAATGAATGCATTGTTCAAAATTCATACAATGGATAGGGAGAATAAACAATTTAGGGTATGCTTTATAAAGGATATGCTTATTGTCAGCACGAAAAGTAAAGACAATTAAAATTTCAGAGGATGCTGAGCAAGATGGCGACAGGAAAAGCTATACTGTGATGATCTCCATGAAAAGGTAGCTCCTGAAAGTAGTTCCACATGCCCCTGCAGCTGCTGCCTACAAGGAGGGGGGTGGCAGCTATAGCCAGTCCAATGCAGCAAACAGCCTCCATCACACTACGGCCTCCACAAGAGGCTACTGCTGTTTGCTACCAGCTGCTGAACAGCTGCTGACACTGTGGATCTTGGCTCCAGCCCAGGGAATTTCCAGCTCCCTCCTCCACCCCAAGCCACTAACGGTACACCAAATGTGGTGCCCAGCCATATTGCTGGTTCCCAATGCCTGACGCCAGAGACACATCATCACCCATCCTAGTGGATCATCTACGGACCTGGACAAGTCAAGAGAAAGGACGAGTTGAGAGAAAGGATAAGGGAAAGTGACCCACCGCAGTCATTTTCCAGGCAGAGATTCGCATTGCCTCACCCATCTGTGAGCAGCCTCCACCTTGTTTCTAAGGTAACCTCACCAAAACAGGAAACAGAAGCCCCTTCCCTATGCTGAATCAGACAAAGACAACTCAGTCCTCAGGCAGCAAGGCAGCAAGCCAAAAGAACCCACCCAATCTATGAGTAAATCTATCTGCCTGTAATGAGAGCAAAGGGGAGGGGGCTAGAGATCAGAGCTGAAGAGACTTTAGACACTTGGGAAAAACTCCAGAGCTAGTTTGGTTTCATATTTTAATTTTTGATTTTATTGTATTGACTGTTTGTTTTGTTCACTTTTGTTTGCTTTTTTATTTAGACTACCTGTTTGTGGTGGGGAAAAACACATAAAAAGGCATAATTTGATTGGACTGTCTTTGTGTGACTACTGGTATACTTTAGGGAATTTTGATTGTTCTTTTTTATTCTTTTCTGGCATTCTGTCTCTTTTCATTCATTAGTTAGTATGCATATCTGTTTTTCCTCTTACTCTTCTCTCTCTCCAACTTCCTTTTGACCCTTCCTTCTTTCCATTATTTTCCTTTTTCTTACCTCCTTTTTTCCAGGGAGCAAACCTAAACCCCACTGCATGGACAGATTGTAAGGTAGTGGGAAGTGGGTTCCAGTGTGCCCATACACTTGTAGGTGGATACTGGGATATGCAGATAATTTTGAATCACAGCTTTCCCTTCAATTAAACCTCAAAACTGCAAAAAGTACAGCCCCCAAGCCACAGACCAGTCTCAAAAGTAAACAAAGCCAGAAGACGCTCATAAGGAAGAATAGGAGATAGAACAAAAAGAAGTAAAAGCAACCCCACCTTCCCTGAAAAACAGAATTAAAGAAGGGGAAGGAAAGGGGGAGAGAAAAATCTACACAAATGAAGAAAAACTAAAAGAAGAATATGGGTCTCTCCCAGATCCCTGGGAGGGCAGACACTGAGAAAACTGACTTTGGAATGCAAACAATGAAGAGCCCCCAGAATGACTTGGTCTCAAACTATAAACGCAGATATCAAGACATTAATGGAGTGAGTAAAAAGAATTGAGGAGAGACAAGAGGAACTAGGGAGTTGATAACTGAGACAACAGTGGTAAAGAATACTGTTAATGAAATAAATAGCAAACTGATAAGAATGGAAAGCAGATTTAGCCAAGCAGAAGAAAGAATCTCAGAGGTTGAAGACCAAAATATGGAACTAAACCAAACTGTCGAGAACATAGAAAAGAAGCTTTAAAAGACAGAACAAAACATTTAAGAGATGAGCAATTACTTCAAGAGACCGAACCTAAGAGTAATTGAACTTCCTGAGGCAGAAAGAGAGACAGAGACCATGCTGGAACAAACATTCCATGAAGTTATTCAAGAAAACTTCCATCATCTCATCAGTGATGTGAAAATTCAAACACAAGCGTTTCAAAGAACCCCTGAAAGACAAAAAATGAGAAGACCAACTGACAGACACATAATAATTCACCTAAACAAAGTAGGTATAAAAGAAAAAATCCTAAGGACAGCGGAGATAAAGGTCAGATTACCAACCATGGAAGACCAATTAGAATAGCAGCAGATTTACCCACAGAAACCCTTCAGGCTAGTAGAGCTTGGAGCCCTATCTTCAAAGTTCTAAAAGATAAAAAATTTCAATCAAGAATAATCTACCCAGCCAAGTTAAGCTTCATCAGTGAGGGAGAATTTAAGTCCTTCCCAGATACCCAAGTCCTAAGAACCTACGCTGCCATCAGACCACCTCTACAAGAAACACGTAAGAAAGTACTAAACACAGAAGAAAAGGAAAAAAGAACAACAACATTCTTCACAAGAGTACAGGAAAAAGATTAAAAACACACATGAATCAACCACAAAACCAAAAGAAAGACAACAAACAAACAGGAACAGCAACAACAACTCTGTAAGAACCTTATGACAGGGATAAACTCTCACATTTCAATAATTAGCCTGAATGGGAATGGACTAAATGCACCTTGGAAAACACATAGAATGGGAAAATGGATAAAATATCACAAGGTAATAATATATTGCCTCCAAGAGAGTCATCTCACTAGAAAGGACACTCATAGACTCAAAGTAAGAGAATGGGAAACAAAATTTCAGGTGAAAGGAACACAAAAGAAAGGGGAGTCATGATCTTAACCTCAGACAAAATACTCTTTAAGTTATCAAAAATTTAAAAAGATACAGAAGGCTACTACATAATAATAAAAGGTTCATTCCATCAATAAGCAATATCCATCCTAAACATATATGCACCCCACATAGGAATGCCTACTTTCACAAAGCAGCTTTTAGGTAAACTCAAAAAAGATATTGACTCTAACACTGTCATAGCTGGGGACTTTAATGCCCCACTCACAACCCTAGACTGATCATCAGGACAAAAAAATCAGCAATGAGATCTGGAACCTCAATGTGACTCTTGATCAAATGGACTTAATTAATACCTACAGAACATTCCACCCAACGAACACAGAATATACATTCTACTCATCACTGCATGTAATATACTCTAAGATTGACCACATACTTGGCCATAAACCAAGCATAAACAAATTTTAAAAGATTGAAATCTTGCCATGCACCTTCTCAGACACAGTGGAACAAAAATAAACATCAACACCAACAAGGTTCCCCCAAAACCCACAAAGAAATGGACACTAAACATCATGATGCTAAACAACTCCTGGGTCGATGATGAAATCAAAACAGAGATTAAAAGATAACTGGAAAGAAATGAAAATGATGAAACATCTTACCAAAATGTCTGGGTTCCCATGAAAGCTGTAATAAGAGGAGAATTCATATCTCTACAAATGCACATGAAGAAAATGGAAGAATCACAAATCAACAGCCTAACAAGAGACCTAAGGAAGCTGGAAAAGCAAGACCACAAAAACCCTAACGTCAGAAGAAGAATCCAGAACACAAAAATAAAAGCCCAAATCCAGGACATTCAAGACAAAAAAGCTGGTTCTTTGAAAGGATAAACAAAATTGCTTGTCCCCTAACTAGACTGACCATGAAAAACAGAGAAAAGTGAAAATAAACACAATCAGAAACACAAAGGATGAAGTCATATCTGACCCTCAAGAAATATAAAAGATCATTAGAGACTACTATGTACACTTGTATGGAAACAAACTTGAAAACCTTAAGCGAATGGAGGAGTTTCTGACATCACACAACCTGCCTAGGCTGAAACAAGAAGAAATTGAGACCCTAAATAGACCAATAACAATCAAGGAAATTGACTATGTCATAAAAAAACTACCTACAAAAAAAAGCCCTGCCCAGATGACTTTCCAGCAGAATTCTATAAGACATTTAAGGAGGAGCTGATACCAACCCTACTGAAAGTATTCCAGGCGATTGAGAAAGATGGAACCCTTCCCAAATCATTTTATGAAGCTAACATCACATTGATTCCCAAGCCAGGTAAAGACCAAACAAAGAAAGAACTACAGGCCAATATCTTTGATGAACATAGATGCCAAAATTCTCAACAAGATCCTAGCAAACTGGATTCAGTAACCCATCTCAAAAATCACCCATCATGACCAAGTAGGCTTCATCCCCAGCATGCAAGACTGGTTCAACATTAGTAAGACCATAAATGTAATTAAATATATCAACAGATGTCAAAACAAAAACCATATGATTATATCATTAGATGCAGAAAAAGCTTTTGATAAAATCCAGCACCACTTCTTGATAAAAACCCTCGAACATCTAGGCTTAGGTGGAATATACCTCAAAATAGTAAAAGCCATCTACAAGAAACCCACAGCCAGCATACTCCTAAACAGACAAAATTTGGAACCATTTCCCCTGAAACCTGGAACAAGACAAGGATACCCAATCTCTCCCCTCCTGTTCAATATAGTATTGGAAGTCCTGGCTAGAGCAATCATAAAAGAGAAGCCAATCAGGGATATCCAAATAGGAAAAGAGGAAGTCAAGTTATTTCTCTTTGCAGATGATATGTTTGTGTACCTTGAAAACCCAGGAGAATCTTTCAAAAACCTCCTTGCACTGATAAAGGACTTTGGCAAAGTCTCAGGGTGTAAAATAAATGTGCAAAGACAATCACATTTCTTTACACCAATAATAAACAAACAGAAACCCAAATAAAAAACAGAATCCCATTCACAATAGCCACAAAAAAATGAAACACCTTGGCATCTTCCTAACCAGAGACGTGAAAGACCTTTACAATGAAAACTATAAAACACTGCTCAAAGAAATCAAAGATGACACAAACAAGTGGAAAAATATCCCATGCTCATGGATCGGAAGAATCAACATTGTGAAGATGTCCATCTTACCTAAGGCAATCTACAAATTCAATGCAATACCCATCAAATTACCAGGAATATTCTTCTCAGAGCTAGAAAAAACAATACAGGAATTCATATGGAAACAAATGACCAAGAATAGTCTGAACAATCCTCAGCAAAAAAACAAAACACACAAACAAACAACAAGGAGGTATTACACTACCAGACTTCAAACTTTACTATAAAGCTACAGTAATCAAAACAGCTTGGTATTCATACAGGAACAGGCATATAGACCAATGGAATTGAATTGAGATTCCAGAAGCAAAACCTCAATTTCTCAACCAACTCATTTTCGACAAAGCCTCCACCTCCTACCACTGGGGAGAGGAGAACCTATTCAGTAAATGTTGCTGGGAAAACTGGCTGACCACATGCAGAAGATTGAAACAGGACCCCTATCTATCCCCTTGCACAAAGGTTAACTCCAAATGGATCAGAGAACTAAATGTAAAACTTCAAATCATAAGAACTTTAGAAAATGATGGACATACCCTCATGGAAATCGGAAATGTCATCCAATTCCTGAACAAAACCTGAAACCCACAGGCCATAAGAGAGAAGATAGACAAGTGGGACCTTATTAAACTGACAAGCTTCTGCAAAGCCAAAGAAACCATCAAGAGAGCAGGGAGACAGCCTATAGGCTGGGAAAAAGTATTTGCCAACACCAGGTCTGACAAAGGCTTTACATCTTGGATCTACAAGGAACTCAAACATTCTGAAAAGAAAAAAAACAAACAACCCCATTATAAAATGGGCAAAAGATATGAACAGACACTTCACAAAGGAAGACATCCAAGCAGCCAACAGACACATGAAGAAATGTTCAGCCTCACTAATCATCAGGGAGATGCAAATCAAAACCACACTGAGATACCACCTAACTCCAGTCAGAATGGCAATTATCAATAATTCAAAAAAAATGACAGATGCTGGAGAGAATGTGGTGAAAATGCAACACTTCTACATTGTTGGTGGAAGTGTAAACTAGTGCAACCTCTGTGGAAAGCAGTGTGGCTATTCCTAAAAGCTCTAAATATTGACCTCCCATATTTCCCCGCAATTCCCCTACTTTGAATATACCCTGAAGAACTCAAATCACTCTATAAAAAAGATACCTGCACATGTATTTTTATCGCAGCATTGTTCACAATAGCAAGAACCTGGAACCAACCATGTTGTCCATCAAAAAAGGACTGGATTAAAAAAATGTGGTACATATACATGATGGAATACTACATAGCCATAAAAAAGAACAAAATCATGAATTTTGCAGCATCCTGGATGGAACTAGAGTCCATAATACTGAGTGATCTCTCACAGAAATAAAGATCTGGGTATCACATGTTCTCACTCATATAGTGGAACTTGGACATCTATCATAAGAGTGTAAGTAAAGGATTGACAGTGGTGAGAAACTATGGGGGGGTAGAGAGGGGAAGGAAAGTGGGATTAACAGTAGTCAGTATCTCTCTGGGGACGAGGAGACTCCCCTTATCAACAAGGGTGTCTGAATGATGCATATTTGTGTACCTAACCCTTAAATCTACCCACAATTTTAAAATAAAAAATATATTTAAAAAAAGAAGGTAAGCTTAATTGATAAAAGTGTGCTCTTACTGCTCCACCAATTGTTTGCTCCCTCTCTTTCTCCCTTTCCTCAAGCTGCTTTATTCCCTGAGATACAACAACACTGAAATCAGACTAATTAATAACTCTACAATGGCCAGTAAATTTTCATATGAAAGGTAGCGTCACATGTCTCTCAGTTCAAATTAAAAGCTAGATTTGATTAAGCTTAGTGAAGAAGACGTCGAAGTCTGAGGTAGACTGAAAGCTAGGCTCTTGTGCTAAACAGCCAAGTTTTGAATGCAAAGGAAAAGTTCTTATAGGAAATTAAAACACACACACACACACACACACACACACACACACACACACACACATACACAAGTGGGAGTCCAGCTCCTGCTGGGTCCAGGGTACCCCAAAGGTGGGAACGGCATAGGTGTTGCAAGAAAGCACTATCGGACAACTGTTCTGAGATCAGATGCCATTTATTGCTAATTAACAGCGAGCTTATATTCCTTTTTACAAGGGAATAATTTCTGCAAGCCATCATTACAAAGCAAGTTAAAATCATCATTACAAAGCAAAATCATTTATAACAAATTACATGAATTTTTTGTGATGTTAAAACGATGCTTAAGGGAAAGTTTAAGTCTTCTCTCTGTGCTTGGCTAATGTTCTCTTTAAGGGCGGAGATTATCTCCACCCTAAAACAACACCATTCCAACACAATGATGCTGTCTTGAAGTAAAAACAGTCCCCACAACCCGTTAATATAGAACCTTAAAATTATAAACTTAAAGACTCTCATATAAAATCATAAAGCCTCTCATTGAACAACCCTATTTAAAACAAAACTTATATCCCAAGTTAACTAATGTGTATTATAATCTTTCTAACAATTTTAATTCTTTATAAACTTAACTTCCTTATTCAAATTATCTAGGAAAACAAGTTCTTCCATAATAAAAGTCTCTGGGGGCCAGAATAGCAGTTTCTGGCCCAAGGCTTTGGAGCAGTTCATGTGTAGAATACTTCCATCTGCGTGGAGGAATGTGCACCTGGAGACCCTCCTGGAGCACCTCACACAGATGTTCCTTTTTTCATGGATGAGGAGTTTCTTTTTCATGGCCCTCTGGTCTTTCAAGCCCCTTGGTAGTTTCTTCTTGTTCGAATTCTTTCATTGTCTTCCTTATCTGGGACATCTTATTCCTAAGGAGAACAGCTCAGAAGAAACTTTTAGTGGTGTTATTCAGGCATCAAAGTAGTTTCAGTTGTTAGATAAAACCTGTTTCACTTACTTAAATTCTACATCTAAACCCTTCAACTTCTTATATACTAAAACTTTAATATGTATCCCAAACCCCTAAAAACAAACTTACAAATCACCTACATATACCTTAATATAAACTTTCACTACACTTAAATCTTATGCCTAAGATTATAAGCTTATACCTGTAAAACCTTATAACCAAACACCATAACTACAACTACAAATAATTAGTTAAAATATTCAAAAGAATTCTTTGCTTAAACAAAATCGGGAACCTCTTTTTACCAGGTATTAGTCACAAATCCTAACCCTAAAAACAGGATCTGTAACCCATGACCAAGCAAAAGAAAGCCCTTTAAACATGCCTCAGAGCCATCACATGGGCAAAAAGGGACAGGTCAAACAATGTAGTGGGAAGTGGAAAGATGGGCAATGAGTTTCTAGCAGCTGAAAATACTTTGCATAAACAGGCTGTTTTCTTCTTTCATGACTGCACAGAATTCTTTGGTTGTATCAACAGCAAAGGTGGAAGACAGAAGGGCCTCAGCTTCCTGGACATGCCCTGTGGTCCAGGGCTTTCGGCCCACCAGGACCCTGTCAAACAGGTGGGTCTCCAAGGCTGGCTCCCAACACACACACACACACACACACACACACACACACACACACACACACACACACAGCCTTATTACTGATATGAAGAAAGTTTGAGTGATCTGTATAGAAGATCAAACCACCCAGAAAATTTTCTCACTCAAAACCTAATCCAGAGCAATTCTCCAACTCTTTTCATTTCTGTGAAGCCTGAGAGAGGTAAGGAAGTTGAAGAAAAGTTGGAAGCTAGCAGTAGTTGGTTCACGAGTTTTAAGTAAATAAGTCATCTCTATAATATAAAGTGCAAGGTGAAGCAGCAAGTGCTGTGAAGAAGTTACAGCAAGTTATCCAGAAGATCTAACTAAGAACATTGACAAAAGTGGCTACACTAAACAATGGATTTTCAATGTAGATGAAATAGCCTTCTATTGGAAGATGATACCATTTAGATGCCATAACTAAAGAGAAGTTGATGCCTGGTTTCAAAGTTTCAAAGGACAGAATGACTCTCTTATTAGAGACTAATGCAGTTTGTGACTTAAAGTTGAAGCCAATGGTCATTGACCATTCAGAAACTCTTAAGTCCTTTAAGAATTATCATAGTTTTGCTCTGCCTGTGCTCTACTAATGGAACAAAAAAAAACTAGATGAAAGCACATCTGTTTACAGCAAGATTTACAGAATATTTTAAGTGTTGAGAGCTACTGCTCATTAAAAAAATGCTTTCAAAATATTATTCCTCATTGACAATTCAACTGGTCACCCAAGAGCTCTGATGGGGATATACAAGGAGATTCAATGTTGTTTTCATGCCTGCTAACACAGTATCCATTCTTTAGCCAATGGATCAAAATGTATTTTCAATGTTAAAGTCTTATTATACAAAAATATATATTTCACAATGCAATAACTGCTATAGACTGTGATGAATCTGGGCAAAGTAAATTGAACTCCTTGAGGAAAAGATTCACCATACCAGATATCATTAAGGGCATTTGTGATTCATGAGAGGAGATTAAAATATCAACATTAACAGGAATGTGGAAGAAGGTGATTCCAACCCTCAAGGGTGTCTTAGAAAGAGTCGAGATTTCAGTGGAGGAAATAACTATAGATGTAGTAGAAATAACAAGGAAATTGACTCTGTCATCAGAAAACTACTTACAAAAAAAAAGCCCTGGACCGGATGGCTTTCCAGCAGAATTCTACAAAACATACAAGGAGGAGCTGATACCAATCCTATTGAAAGTATTCCAGGCAATTGAGAAAGATGGAATTCTCTCCAAATCACTTTACAAAGCTAACATCACACTGACACACAAAACGGGTAAAGATCAAACAAAAAAAGAGAGCTACAGGCCAATATCCCTTATGAACATAGATGCAAAAATCCTCAACAAGATTCTAGCAAATCAGATCCAAAAACATATCTCAAAAACCATCTACCATGACTAAGTAGGCTTCATCCCCAGGAGGGAGGGCTGGTTCAACATTTACAAGATTGTAAATGTAATCATATACATCAACAGATGTAAAAACAAGGAACACATGATCATATCCTTAGATGCAAAAAAAGCTTTTGATAAAATCCAGCATCCCTTCTTGATAAGAAACCTTAAACACCTAGGTATAGAAGGAACAAACATCAAGATAATAAGCACCATCTACAATAAACCCACAGCTAACGTATTGCTAAAAGGACAGAAACTGGAAACATTTCCCCTGAAAACTGGAGCAAGACAAGGCTCCCCTCTCTCACTGCTCTTGCTCACCATTGTGTTGAAAGTCCTAGCTCAGACAATTAGACAAGAGAAGGAAATCAGGGGTATCCAAATAGGAAAAAAGGAAGTCAAGCTATCCCTCTTTGCTGATGATAAGATCCTATACTTCGAAAATTCAAAAGAATCTGTCAAAAACCTGCTTGCACTGATAAAGGACTTTGGCAAAGTCTTGGGGTACAAAATAAAGGTGCAAAAGACAGTTGCATTATTTTACACCAACAACAAGCAGGCAGAAAACCAAATAAAGAGCACAATCATGTTGGGAGCCGGCCACGGAGGCCCACTGAGTGTTAGGGATCAGAAAGGGCCGTTGACCCCGAGACCACTAGGATGTGTTTGGGAGCTATTGACCCCATTTCCTCCCCCTTTCTACTCAGCACTAACCAGATTAAGCTCCTGTGAGCTCAAAACATAAAAATTCTGAGACCGGGATGAACACAAGCTAACTTTAGACGCTCATTGCTCCCATTCTTCCACAAACTGCAATTTTGGCTTTCACACAACTTATAATTCAAACTCGTGTCACACCTAGGAGCCTTAGTATTGGTCACAGGCTTCTGGGTCATGATCTTAGGATTTATTAAAGGTGTAAATTGTAGAATATAGTTTTAGAAGACAGCCGTTTTGTTGAAAGAATGCGGCTGGGTTACTTGCAGGTAGCCCACTGTGAACTTTGGACTGGGCCACATTCCAAACATTCTGGGATGGGCCACTTTCGTTTGTAAAATAAATACTTAAGCTTCTATAGAATTGTGTAACTTGGCATAAATCAATCAGCTTAGGATGAAAAAGGTTTATGTCAGTCACAGATTAGTTAATCCTTTGTTATGGGATTTTAAGATTATCATATGAAAAGGGTTTAAAGGCAATCATTGATTAAGTTTTCATGGATTAAGGTTTCTGGTGGGCAGGGGACGCCCCTCCCACATCTGACTTTGAGTATAAAAGATCCGTTGTAATTCCCAATAACACACATCGCTTCTGCACTAGACTGGAGTCCAGTCTCTTTCTTTATCTCTCTCTCTCTCTTTCTCTTTCTTCTTCCCCCCAATTGCCAACACCGTCTCCACCTTTGGGGTACCCTGAACCTGGCTGGAGCTGGACTCTGGCACAATCCCATTCACAATAGCAACCAAAAAATGAAATACCTCGGCATCTCCCTAACCAGAGAAGTGAAAGACCTTTACAATGAGAACTACAAAACACTGCTCAAAGAAATTCAAGAAGACACAAACAAATGGAAAAATATTCCATGCTCATGGATAGGAAGAATCAACATTGTTAAGATGTCCATCCTACCAAAGGGCAATCTACAGATTCAACACAATAACCATTAAATTACCAACATCATTTTTCTCAGACCTGAAATTCATATGGAAAAATAAATGACCACGAATAGCCAAAACAATCCTTAGCAAAAGAAACAAAGCAGGAGGTATTGCACTTCCAGATTTCAAACTGTACTATAAGGCTACGGTAATCAACACAGCCTGATTATTGGTACAAGAACTTGCATACAGACCAATGGAACAGGATGAGATTCCAAAAGCAAATCCTCAATTCCTCAACCAACTCATCTTTTACAAAACCTCCAGCAACAACCACTGGGGAGAAGAGAATCTATTCAGTAAATGGTGCTGGGAAAACTGGTTGATCACATGCAGAAGGTTGAAACAGGACCCCTACCTATCATCATACACAAAAATTAACTCTAAGTGAATCAAAGACCTAATCATAAAACCTCAAACTATAAGAATCTTAGAAAATGCAGGAGCACCCTTACAGAAATTGGATCTGGCAGCCAATTTGTGATCAATACCCTAAATGCCCATACCACAAGAAATAAGATAGGCAAGTGGGACCACATCAAACTGACGAGCTTCTACAAAGCAAAAAAAACCATCAAAAGAGCAGGGAGACAGCCCACAGAATGGGAAAAAATATTGTTAACTGTATATCTGATGAAGGCCTAAAATCTAGGATCTACAAGGAACTCAAACTCGCCGAAAAGAAAAAAAAAACAAATAACCCATTAAAAAGTGGGCAAAAGACATGAATAGACACTTCTCAAAAGAAGATATATGGGCAGCCAATAGACACATTAAAAAGTGCTCAGTCTCACTAATCATCAGAGAAATGCAAATCAAAATCACAATGAGATACAACCTAACTCCAGTAAGAACTGTCATCATTAATAAAAGAAACAACAACAGATGCTGGCATGAATGTGGAGAAAAAGGAACGCTTCTACACTGCTGGTGGGAATGCAAATTTGTGCAACTTCTTTGGAAGACAGAGTGGTGATTCTGAAAGAACCAGAAATTGACCTTCCATATGACCCAGCAATCCCCTTATTGGGAATATACCCAGAGGAACTCAAATCATTCTATAAAAAAAGATATTTGCATACGCATGTTTGTTGCAGCTCTATTCACAATAGGAAAAACATGGAACCAATCATTCTACCCATCAAAGCCAGACTGGATAAAAAAGAAATGTGATACATATACATAATGGAATATTACACTGCTATAAAGAATGACAAACATATGCACTTTGCAGCAACTTGGTTGGATTTAGAGTCTATCATACTCAGTGATCTATCACAGAAACAAAGAATAGAGTACCATATGTTCTCATTCATAAGCGGACCTTGAACAATTATCACAATACTATAAGAAGGGGATTGGCAGTAGCGGGAAATTGCTAAGAGGGAGGGAGGATTGGCAGTTGATGGAAACTACCAGGGGAGGGGGTGATATCTCATCAAAAGGGTACCTGCATAATGAACATGTAAACCTAACCCTGAATTGTACCCCACATTTAAAAAAAATAAAATAGAATAAAAGGATGTAGTAGAAATAACAAAAGAACTAAAAGTTACAATATCATGATAAAACTTGATGGGTTGCTTCTTATGGATGAGCACAGAAAGTGCTTTCTTAAAATGGAATTTATTCCTGGTGAAGATGCTGTAAACATTGTTGAAAGGACAACAAAAATTTAGAATATTATATAAACTTAGTTGATACAACAGAGGCAGGGTTTAAGAAGATTGACTCTAATTCTGAAAGTTCTACTAAGGGTAAAATGCTATAAAATGGAATCACATGCTGCAGAGAAATTTTTCATGAAAGGAAGAGTCAATCGATGCAGCAAATTTCATTATCTTATTGTACAAAATTGCCATAGTCACCTCAACCTTCAGCAATCACCACTCTGATCAGTCATCAGCCATCAACATTGAGGCAAGACTCTCCACCAACAAAAAGATTACAACTCACTGAAGGCTTAGATAATCGTTAGCATTTTTATCAATAAAGTACTTTTAATTAAGATATGTACATTGCTATTTAGCCATAATGCTATTGTATACTTAATATTCTACAGTATGGTGTAAACATAACATATAGTCACCGAGAAACAAAAAAATTCATGTAACTCCCTTTATTGTGATATTTGCTTTACTGTGACGTTCTAGAACTGAACCTATAATATCTCTGAGGTATGCCTGTATATGCATTTAAACTAACTGAATGCAACAGAGAGAAGATTCTCCCCTTGGTACTTGCTTTAATACATTTTATTAAACTATTTTTGGCTTTTGAGTATTTATACATTCTTGTCCTGTTACATAGCTGAAGAATGGTTTTTTAATATTACCAGAATTTGCCATTATCACAGCTCCAAACCACATATTGGCCACTTTCTTAAAAAACAAGAACCAACTAGTTGACATCCCTAACTGAAAGCCAATACTGCCTCTTCTGTGATTTTGTAGCCACCTTTTATTAATTTAAAATGGGGGTGCCCGAAGCATTTTAAGGCCATGACTCTGGGTCGCTTTCCAGAGAAAATGTTCATTTAGAATGAACTACATGTGCTGTAATATTAAACTGCAATATTCAAAGAAGTTTTTCAAATATATTGCTTAGTAATTGCATATTCTACCTTATAGTTTAAACTGAGGCTTGCTAATCCCATAAAAGCAGAAATAGAAAGAGACACAAGTATTGAACACTTTTCTAGTTATGACTCAAGGCAGTAGTTTCAGCTCTGGATTCTTATTGAAAGAAACTAAAGGAGCTTTAGAAAATGAAGACACCCCTCCTTCACTCCTCCGCCCCTTCCCTACATTGAATTAGAATCTCTGAGGATGGTGTCCCACCAATAGCATTTGTAAAAACAATTCTCTGTAGTTGACTTTAGTGTGGAACCAGGCTAGAGAAAAATTGACCTTAGACACCTCAGGTACTGAGATCTAACACATATGATGTATTCACCAGTGAATATTGAATTTTCTGTCCATATTTATCATAACTGTAACACTATTGACCTTTGCCTCACTTCTGTCAGTTAAGAACTGTCCCTTATAGTTAATGTCTTGCCTTTAATCTGACACATGCTCCATAAATGTTATTAAAGATATGACTAAATCCTACTATAAAATTTACCCTTTATAGTGGTTTGTAATTATATAATGAGTATCTCATGGTCTGTTTACAAATTGTAAGACTGATCCTCTCTAAGAACACAGCAAGGCTAATGTTAGGCATTCAAATTTCTGTTCTTAAGATTTAATTGTATTACAAGAGTTTTAAAATACTTTCTTCAGTTAAAAAAAGCAAACAGATCATGAAGCTGTTGGAATCAACTGAACCCACTCTTGAATCAATACAATTGAACAAGTAGCTCAGAGAAGTAAAGTCGATTTCTGATCATAGGGTCCTGTAAAAGTATGTTTCAACCTAATATTTTCCCATTTGGATCCATCTTCTCCAAAGATATAACAATTTTCTGGATTTGGGAGCATTGTTCCTCATTATGAAATCATCTTGACAATATTTCATTTTCTAAAAGTTTCAGTGTGTGTTTCTTATTTAATTGGGTTACTTTCTTATGTCTTTCTCATCTCTCTCAGCATTGGCATAGTTACAGTTTAACCAAATCAAATATATATATATGTATATGTATGTATTCTTTAATTGACAAATAGCATTTGCAATTTGTATATGTTTATTATGTATAACATATTGTTTTGAAATATGTATGCATTGTGGAATGGTTCAATTGAGCTAATTAACATATATATGATTTTTACAAACTTATTTTTGTGGTGAGAACAGTTATAATCTACTCTCAGCAATTTTCAAGAATATGATACATTGCTGTTAACTATAGTCTTCATGTTGTTCAACAGAATTTTTTTTCAGTTGGAGTCTCACTTTGTCACCCAGGCTGGAGTGCAGTGGTATGTTTATGGCCACCGCTGCCTCAATCTGCTGGGCACAGTCAATCCTTCTGCCTCAGCCTTCCAAGTAGCTGAAACTACAGGCACATTCCACCATGCCCAACTAATTTTTTGGTCTTCAACCCCTGGGCTCAGGCAATCCTGTTGCCTCTGCCTCCCAAAGTGCTGAGATTACAGATGTGAGCCACCTTGCCCGGAAACAGGTTTCTTAAACTTATTCCTTCTAACTGACATTTTGTGTCCTTTGATTTAATGGTACTATAATTAAACTTTACCTGCAAGAACTGGGAAAAAGAGCTAATCATGTTTGAAAATTTTCAAGAGAAAATCAGACAGATGTTCTCAGAAAATTTTCAAACATCTAAAAATCAGCTCTTGATCCCACTACTTATTGGTGCAGTCTGAATCACAATACCATTAACATGAGCATTCCATATTATCTGAAAAGATCAAAGGAATCTTTTTGTTTCTTTTTCTGTTTTCTCCTCTGTTCTTCATACTAAAAGGTATTAGTAAAACATTATTTATCTTCTGTAGCACATACTTGAACATTTTTTAAGTTAGTGACAGATTGAATAGTAATGTGTCCTGTTCACGTATTGCTATTTAAGGACCTCTAGGGTTGATTCTCTAGAAATTTATGACCTAAATTTATTTCAATTAATCTTAGATGTCTGAGACCCACCATATGCTCTGTCCAAGGATGGACTAAAGAAGGTAGTGAACATAAGGGTCAGTAACATTGTTCATAATAGTCAAGCTCTAAATATCTATTTGCTATCCCTATGATATTCTTCTTCTTCACTTAGTTTCCACTTTATATTTATGCCTTTTAAGAGATGACAGTAACATACTTCCACCCCAAAGTCACTGCAAAAAGAAAAAAAAATATTGTTTATGAGCATCATGAAGCAGAGTGTTGTTTTTTTGTTTGTTTCTAATTAGAACCATGACTCTTTATATACTTTTGCACTTTCAAATACAAGGGAAAGAGTATGTAATTATTCACTTGACTGCTGACTTAAGTTTTCTATTTTAATTTATTATAAAGTACTGAATTCTATGTATCTTTTTAAAATAAAATAAACTCATGAAATGAGGACACTGCATCACATTCAAAGCAATCTCAGTAAATCATGGGGGTAGGATTACAAATTAAAATCAGATATTTTAAGAGTGAAATCAGTAACTATGCATGTGTCTTACACAAACATATGTGTATATATATGTATACTGCACATACATATGTGTATACACATCTCCAACTAAACATATATATTTTGCTTTATATTTCCACAAGAAAATATATCGAGAGTAATAGCAAAAAAGAAAAACAATTACAATGCTTGCCATTGTATTTTTTTCACATTAGACATTATTTGCCTCACTGGTGGTTCATGTGAATGCCATTCTTTTGCTGTACTAAGAGGTACCAATAACTATGGCCACACAATGTAAAATCCATTGGAAAACCTACACATATTTCAAAAGTTAAAAATTAGAAGAGAAATACATCTCAGTTTCCAAAAACCTTAACTGTGGCATTGACATGGATGGTTTGCTGAGTCCTCTTCCTGTCTATGTTTAACTATCATTGTCATTGTGATAAAATATTATTACTTTTTTTTTTTTTTAGAAAACACCAGGGATGATGGCTAAAAGTTTAAGCTGCATATATTCTGCATGTGGGACATTCAGCTTCACGCATTGCTCTTATGATTACTGGAAGTGGCTAGTTCATAAAATTGAGTAATGACTCTTAACATTGCCATTGTAGATAATTGATATAAATATTCTAGAATTAATGCAGTATAATATAGCCCCATCATATAACAATATACTCAACTTGTTTTAAATATAAGAGAATTCCCACAGATCTTCAGGTTCTCTGGGTATTTAAATGCCCATTTCCCTCCCTGATTTCCAAATTATAGAATCCAGTGTTATATGTTTACTCCATATGCTTACAGAAATATCAGCTAGGTATCACAATGGGCCACTGAAGTTTAATAAATAAACAACATATAAACATTATCTGGTGTTTTAACTACTTAATAGAATGGGCAATCTCTTTGTGCATTACATTTTCTTAAGTGGCATAATAACTAGTCAATTTACTTTTAAAAGAAGAAATCAAATAAAATTAGAAGTTAAACTCAAAGCAAACTTAAGGTATAATTTTTGATCCAATAAAGAGGCCAAACAATTTAAAAAAGAGGTACACTTCAGGGGAATGGTAGGAGTGGAAATTATCATAGCACTTTTGAAAAGAAATATTTCAAGAGCCATAAAGATGATATTGAACATCATTAATTGGGTACTTACCATATTTTTCCTCTAAACAAAATATTTTGCTTATAAACTGTCATGTTAACATTCCTGTTAGAGAGGTGTGTCCGAACTCATTTTAAGAGTAAGCAAACTGAAGTTGAAAAAACTAAATAATTTTCTGAGTTCACATGATGGTGGCTCAAAGGAAGGTTTGTCCTTCCTAATGAGCTCTTCTGTCTTGTACCATGCTATTCTAGTCATGTTTTTGAAACATAAATCACAGAAATCTCCATACTAACACTTTATCAAAAGGAAAATATTCCAGCAAGTCAGAAGCTACTCTCATGGATACATTCATAGCAAATCAAAACTGTAAAGTGTACACAAAAGGAATCATAGAAAAAATTTTGGTAGGTTGATCAAAATACAGTCAATAATTTATAATGTGTGAATCTGAAACCCATTTGGCATTGTGAGAAATGATGCTGATATGGTGTTAAATGAAAAAGCGGAAAAAATATTTTATAAGGAATAATATATAATACATGAAATATAACTCCAAGGCAATACACAAAATTATAGAAAGTAATTTTAGGTTTTATGAATGATGATATATTTGTGAGACTGACAAGCAACCTACTATACTAACAAGGAACTTGATGTTTCTACATGTAAATATCGTATAGTTTTTGAAACTGAAAATACTAGTGTGAATTGTGTGTAATTTGAACTTAATGACAATCTTTAAAGAATCCAATTTATGTGGAATTAAAAAACAGAAACCCATTAAGTCTGCAATCTTTTTTTGAATTATAAAGATGTCTGCAATCTTATAATAGAAAAAGTATAAGGTCATTAATACACTTTTTTTCCCCCATTTAACAAAGCCTGGAGAAAATTCGAGCTATCTTCTGCTATAAATAACCTTGGAATATTCTTGGAATATTCTTGGAATTAGCAGTGTAACTTATCTGAACATAAATTTCTTACCTGAAAAAAAGGTTTGGAGGAAAAAGTTTCTTAACTTGCCTTCAGTGGTGATAGTCTATAAATTTGTAAGTCCTAAGAAGAAAATACAAAACAAGAAGCAAATTTGTTGGTGTTGTGCTATTCACAATAATAAGAGAACAACTTTAGATGATAATTGAGATAATCAAAAACATTAAACTTGGAAAATTTCAGCTAAGGATAAATCAAGTATCTCTATATTTTTATAGCAAAATGAACTGGGCAAGTTGGGAATTCTATGATATAAACAGTAGTGTAAGCAGGTGATCATTAGGACTAAATTTTCATCCAACTAGTGATGGATTAATGTTATAGCTTGCATCTAAGGAGACCTATATGGACACTATTGAGCGCCTGTGTGCACACAAAAGCTCCTGTGTGCACGATGAGGCTTGCCATGGTTAATGCAGATGGCTTGTGGTAAAGCTTGTGATTCATGAAGATGGCTTGTGGTAAAGCTGATGTGCAAATACATCCCACACAGCACTTCTAATCTCTCCTCAAAATGCAGAAAAGAAACTGAGAATGATCCTAGGGCAAGCCTCTTCAGTTTTCTTTTAATGTCTCCTTCTACTGTCCTTTGCCTCCCTGTCTTTCCCATCCCTCCTGTAGGATTCCACTCCTAATATCCCACCCCCAACTCCAGGTTAGGTTCTTTCCTTACTCTTAAATTTTTACTTACATAAGTTAGTCTTCAGAATGTGTTTGGCCAGGAGATTCCTGCTGTCTAATCGAAACATAAAACCCATGTCTTTATGTTTCAAGTGAACTCTTGATCTGGAACTTTATCTCAATTCAGGGTGTTAGACCTTAATTATTATGAAAGAAAGAAAAATAAAGAAAGAGGGCAGGAAGAAGGAAGGAAAAGAGGAAGGGAGGTAGGAAGAGAGAGAGGGAGGGAAGAAGGGGGAAAGGAAGGGTTGTTTGACCCCTTTCAGGTCCCAAGGAAAGGAAAAACAAAGGAAACTAACAAAGATTCAAAAATCAACATTTTAAATTCATAATAATTGCTAATGGCAATTTCATTTTAGTTTTCCATAAAGACTAAAGACTGGAAAATATTTACCTTGAAGATACCAGAAAGACACTAGGCAGGTCTAATAGGAAAGTCATTACAAGTATTTATCCTGATTTTTTAAAAATATAAAAAATTGAACATTTACAGTACAATTGCTCACCTGCTAGATTCCACTTAACACTCACAGGGGTTAATTTTTAATGTAATCACACCTCCCTACCAGCTACTATTCCTTATTCCTACTCATTTAAATAATATATTGCAAAGTTGTATAGACTCTACTTCCACTCATGCCTTCCCACTGTCCTATAAGCCTGTTTTCAGGCTTTCCACTCAATATTTTCTCAAAATGGTTGTTTTTCAAAGTCACTGATAACTTCCACATCATTAAATCTAATTATCATTTTTCACTCTTCACTTACTTGAATTGTTAGCAATATTTGATATTGTTAACAACAGGGTACCAACATGGAGGGCTACAAGACCAGAGGGCCAAACAGGCACATCAATTGGCAGTTGCCATTAGTGACAAAACTCCAACTGCTCATCAGAGACCTGGTAAGAACGAACCCGCTTAAGAAAATGGTGTTTGTTGCTATGGGTAAAATCTGGGGCACTAGAAGCTGGAGTTGCCCCAAAGAGGCCTAGGACCTTGTCCACTGTGTTGGCCAGAAAACCATTGTAAAGCAGGTACACTCTCTTCTGAAGAAAGGAGAGAACACCTGGCTCAGAAATGGTGGCTATTTAAGGAGGCCTGGAAATCTGCTAAAGTGCCTGGCACTGACTCACCATCACCCCAACAAACCCCAGGTCAATATTAGCGCGCTGGAACACAAATTAATTTCTTAATTAACACAGGTGCCAGTCATTTGGTCCTGGCCATCCATGTTGGACTCATATAGCCTTATCTCAATCAAAAGTTACGAAAGGTTAATTGAAAGTATAAATGTAAAAAAGTTATCTATAAGAAGGTAAAGAAAGAAACCAGAAAGAAAAAAAAAGATGTAAGAAAGTTGTTGGTATAAATGTATGTTTTTGGTAAGGAAAAATGGTATGAGTATGTCATAGCATAATATGTGGAAGGTTTGTGGAAAGAAATTTGTGAAAGGATTTCTATGAAAAAAAACCTAGTTTATAAAAATTTTAGTTATTTTATGAGTTTACCATTAATATCAATTATACTAATGCTAGGCCAAAATGCTGCTCAGAGACAAATACATGCCTCTTAATTAACAATCTCCAAAAGAATTTTCTCCTATAAACAACACGAGGGGAGGAAGAGATGAATTTGGTTAGCTCTCCCTCCCTCACGTGTGTTGTTTTTTGTTGTTTAAAATCTCCTTGATTACAAAAGCGAAGCCACTTTTACTTTTAAAATCTTTGGACTATTACTTTGGCTAAATAAGTAATTTTATAATAACCTGTAACCCTGTGTTATAACATTAGACTTTAAAACCTTTAATATTTAAACTCTTCAGGTTCTCAATTCAGTCTCTCTAGGGTGGGGTAAGAAACAAAATCTTCAGGAACCACACCTACAGCACACCTTCAACCTGACAGACCAGGTAAATAGTTTTTATAAACAACATTCATTGTAAAAGCCTAAAATGGTATTTGAGATCTCAGTCACTCACAGGGATTTGTGATCAGCTATAGTGCTTTTCAGTGCCAAATTGCTAATGACTTAAAAAAAATCTCAATTCCAGGCACAAGTTTTACTAATCCAACATAGGATGGGTAACAAAATGACTGTATTACTAATTATTTTTGTTAAACTTTAAGGTAATATTTTCCCCATAGAAGGTGAAAGGTCAATACCATCCCACTTCTCCCATCAAAAGCAGAGAGATTGCCAATCTATCTCTAGAGTAGAGGTTACCTGTGCTTTACCCTCTAGCATATCAATCATTGTGAAGATATAGCAAGCCTATTATAAGGGACAGTTTTCTCTTAACCTTTGTCACCTGTTCTAAGTTCTCTTGTTCATTATTTCCTACAATTTAAACTACAACCTAACTACAAGTCTCCAAACTAATGCTTTTAATTTTTTTCTTCAAATTTTCTCAAAGTAGCTGTATCTCCTTGTTAAAGTCTATTAACAAACCTCTTATAACTGTCTATAAATTCTTATCATAAAACTCAAAGAAACTTGGAAACTAGCTGTAGGAACATACACTTATAGACTAAGGAATTTACTGGTGCAACAATAAAAACTGTCTGGACTCCTGTAGTGGGTATTGAGCACACTGAGGTAACTATAAATACATTTTGTCAAGCCTCAATATGTCATAACAGTGGCTATAGTGGCCTTTATTATAGTAATATTAATTCTAATAGTATGCCATTGCACACAGTGCTTTGTATACAGATACTAAAGATACTTAGCAACTTCATTGGTCTCTGTCCTCTTATTACTCCCTCTTACTCCAGACAGGTAGGAACATCTCTGTACCCCTATCCAGCTCGAAGCAGTTATACAAGCTTAACCTTCATCCCTGTTCCCAGGTACAAATAAGAATATTTTAAAATAACAAGGGTGGGGGAAGATATAACATGGAGTTAATATATCCAAATAGCAGCCATTTCCTTGCTATGCCATAATCTAACCATGTGTTCTTTGAGCTATGGCCAGGCAATTTTTCTTGGTTTTGGCCTCCTCCCCTACCTTGGGGAGGTTAATCTTCTCTCTCTCTCTCTTTTTCTCTCCATTTGCCATTACTTTGCTAAGCCATGGTCTGACCATGTGGCTCTTGAGCCACAGTCACCATGTTTCCTAGCCTTGGCACCCACCCCTACCTTGGGGAAATGAATCTCCTCTCTCTCTCTCTCTCTCTCTCATTTACTTTCTAAATAAACTATATTTTCTTCTTTTTTAAATTTATACACATTTTATTCACTTATTTATTTTTTAATCAATATTTTTTATTATGATATTGTGGGGTACAGTTAAGGGTTAGGTATACAAATATGCTTCGTTCAGGCACCCTTGTTGATAAGAGGTGTCTCCCAATCCCCAGACAGATATTTACTACCGTTAATCCCATCTCCCTTCCCCTCCCCCCATAGTTTCCCACCACTGTCAGTCATTTTCTTATAGTATTACATTGGATGTTCAAGGTCCACTATATGAGTGAGAACATGTGATACTCAGACCTTTGTTTCTGTGAGAGGTCACTCAGTATTATAGACTCTACTTCCATCCAGGTTGCTGCAAAATTTGTGATTTTGTCTTTTTTATGGCTGCCCAGTATTTCATCATGTATATGTACAACATATTTTTAATTCAGTCCTCTTTTGATGGGCAGCATGGTTGCTTCCAGGTTCTTGCTATGGTGAACAATGCTGCAACAAACATATTTGTGCAGGTATCTTTTCTATAGAGTGATTTGAAACCCACAGGCCATAAGAGATAAGATAGATAAGTGGGACCTCATTAAACTGACAAGTTCTGCAAAGCCAAAGAAACCATCAAGGGAGCAGGGAGACAGCCTTACAGATTGGGAAAAAGTATTTGCCAACTCCAGGTCTGACAAAGGCTTAACATCTTGGATCTACAAGAAACTCAAACGTGCTGAAAAGAAAAAAACACACAACCCCATTACAAAATGGGCAAAAGATACGAACAGACACTTCTCAAAGGAAGACATCTGAGCAGCCAACAGACACATGAAGAAATGTTCAGCCTCACTAATCATCAGGGAGATGCAAATCAAAACCACACTGAGATACCACCTAACTCCAGTCAGAATGGCAATTATCAATAACTCAAAAAATAACAGTTGCTGGAGAGGGTGTGGCGAAAAGGGAACACTTCTACACTGTTGGTGGGAGTGCAAACTAGTGCAACCTCTGTGGAAAACAGTATGGCGATTCCTAAAAGTTCTAAATATTGACCTCCCATATGACCCTGCAATCCCCCTACTGGGAATATACCCTGAATAAACTATATTTTCTAATCTAACTTCTGTACAAGTCTTTGCATCTTTCACGTGGCACTGGATTGCACGACCCCACTCTAGCAAGTCTCACCTAACATTTTGGAGGCTCTGTTGGGATATATTTTAACATAACTTTTTTTCTTTTTTTTTTTTCTTGAGAAAGCAGGATTTACTGAGAGAACAGAAAAGCTCCCACAGGGGGAGGGGACATGAAGGGGTTACCTGTAACATAACTTTTAAAGGAGAGTTTCAGTGATGTCATTGACAAACGTAGTTATTTAGCATATATTAAATTTATAAGTCTAAAAAATTTACTATATCATTAAATATAACATAATAATATGATTATGACATTTAATAATGTAATTATTAAGTTGCACATTAACTAAATATGCAAGTCAAATTCATGTTTGAAACACCACGTAATAGATTTAGCTAATCTATATGCTGCTTCATTCTCTTCTGAATACTTTTTTATGTTTTTCCCATCTGTTACAACCACAACTTATATATAACTACTTCAAAGACATCTAATATAATTCTATGTATCTAATGACTATGCCTGACATATCATAGTTTGTAAGTGTAACACTTTAGTGGTCACAACCCACATGTAAGCTGCTGACTGAATTTTGCCCTTCTTGGTGTTGGATGAGAGTTTTCTCCCCTTATCTTGCTGGTTACAAATTGTGCAGGCTAAGGTGGTGCCCATACCTTACAGTGTAATATTAGGAGGTTCTCACGAATAGTCAAAAATAACTTTAATATCCTGCTTGTACTTTCAGATCTACAAGAAAGCATTATCTTGACACATTTTCAACAGAAGCCAAGAATAAGTATTTTCAGTATTCTAAAAGTAATTTCAGAATTTTGGGTTTGTGCAGTGGGCTAAATGTAAATTTCTTTTTAAGTGATTGAATTTCATCTTGTCCGAAGACTAAAATAACAGGGAATAATGAAAAGGCCAAGAAATAAATTAATTATAGGGTAACTTACATAAGGTTTGCATAAACAGTTTGAAGAATAAAGTATGATTTTTAAATAACTCCAATTATATTTGAAAATTAAATAGTTATTATATTTTAATGGCCCTAAACAGAGAACAGTAAGTCTCTGACAGTAGATATCTTCAATTCCCAAATTTTACTTTAATTTGTCTTAGGAACACTGGCTTTATTACATGTAGAATCTTCCAACAAAGTCCACCACTTCTAAAAAAATCAGACTACTATGGTTAACCCCTTCATTTTAGTTCAATATTTATTGTTATATTTATTTTATTTTATTTTATTATCTTTAGTTTATATACCTTCAGGATGCAACCATGAAAACTTCCATATCCACTCATTCTTTCAATAAATATTCACTGAGTATATGGTATGGGTCAGCCTGTAAGCCAAGAACAGTGCATATTATGATGTTGACAGAGGAGTATAAAAGCTTTTTAAACAAAAAAAAGATTGTGGGGATTTAATTTATTTTAAAGTTTTCAGACAAGAATGTGGCTAAAGTATATGTATTTAAGGCTTCCAAATCTTCCATGTATGACCATCCCTAATAGTTTCCAATTAAACTGATGGCCATGGTGACTTTATTTTTTATCACTTCTCATTTTCATCTTTAAAGACTGTGTTCTTACTGTGGTTTTCATCTTACTAGTCTACAAATTATTTGCTGTCCAAGTTATCAATCATTTCATTGCTGGAGTTTTAGGGACCTGGTGAACTTTTTCAAATTTTTTGTTTAACTACTGGTATTGGATTAATATTGAACATATTCTTGTAGCTGCTATGAATTTCAAATAAAGTATTATAAAGGTAATTTGCACTCACTTATATGAAGTTTGTGTAATTTATTTTCTGACGTATTTGTGTCTGAAAACTGTAAGAAAAAATACTCTTTTTCAAATTCATTTATTCTCATAACTATCATTTCTTTGTAGTGAGCACATTTAAAATCTGCCTTGTTTGTAATTTTTAAGAATATGATGCATCTCTTTATTAACTATATTCGTGTTTTATTGAAATAATAATTGTATTTGCTCATGTTTCTCTGTGTTAACTGGACTCTTCAAGGCAGCTCTTCTTCATGTGGTATTGGCTGCAGCTGCCACGATCTGAAGGAACTAGACTGGATTAAACTGGCTAGGAGAGAAAACAAAAACATAATTTGATTAGTAAGTAAATTTTTAAATTTAAATTTTCTCATTAGTTCCTCTTTATTCTGAGTTCAAAAACAATATATCCTCTTTATTTTAAATATGTAGAATGTAGAGCATACATTTCTGGTTACTTCTATCTAATTTTCAAATGATATTGTTTGATTAAAAAATAAAGGTAATGCTACTGTGTTTAAATGAGTTTTTTTAAAAAAGGAATGGAGTAAAATGAGGAAAATAAGTTATTTTCATTGTGAGAGCTATCATACATAATCATCAAATATGAGTTTATATATTTGGAATGAGAAAGTCATTACAAAAATATTACTGGACTAAAATCACCACAATATTCAGACTCAAGGCATATGTAATTATACTTGTAGAGTATTAGCAAAATGGGTTGATGCACAAAACCAGGAGCTCAGAACATTGTTACTAAACTTTAATGACGAGTGTGCCAAAGTTCTATGATCTAGGAATGCACTTTTTTTCACCTGCCAAATTAAATGGGCTGCTCTTTCTCCTTTCATTTGAGTAGAAGCTCACTTTCATTTTAATTTGAGTTGAATGAAGATCATAAGAACCCATGGATAGGTCAAATATACCATCAGCCCAAATTATTAAATCTGGAAACTCAAGGCAGCATAGGAAGATGGCCCTAAATGGCTGCTATAGGCTGAATGTTTTCCCCCTAAAATTCATATGTTGAAATCCTAACTCCCTAAGTGATGGTATTAGGAAGTGGGGCCTTTGGGAGGGAATGATGTTATGAGGGTGGGGCCTCATGAATATAATTAGTGCCCTATAAAAATGTATTAAACAGTTTGCATTCTCTCTTTGCTTGCTGCCATGTGAAGACATGGTAAGAAGAGTGCCATGTGTAAATAAGGAGGGAGATCCTCACAGACACTGAATCTGCCCATGCCTTGATCTTGGACTTCTCAGCTCCAGAACTGTGAGAAATAAATGTATGTTGTTCAAACCACTCAATCTATGGTAATTTGTTATAGCAGCCTGTACTGACTAAGTCAATAGCCCATGTTCATGTCTCTGAAGATGAAAAGAGGACAACAGGCCTCATTTATGTTCCTTCAACAATTTCCCTTCATGGAGTCTACCTGGAGAGTCCAGGCTTTCTTTTGTGTTTAGGGAAGTCAGGTAGGCTCTTCCAAGAGAACCCCTGTTCTACTTTCGTATGACAGAAGCCAGCAAAACTCATTCACATGTGGTGCATTTCAGTGGATCACCATTGCCAAGAGTATTTGTGTGAAGAATATCAGAGAACAAATCTAAAAAGGCTTTAGTAAGTCTGCTAATATCCCTGCCTAGGTGGCCAAAAAAAGCAAACACCCCAACCTTTGTGGTATGTGCTGTGGTTTTATACTGATACTTTGGAAAAAATGGAATAAGAATCATCGATATGAAAACAAAAAGCGGCACTAAAAATCCTTTCGCAATGTGGTGATGTGTGGGATGATGGGTACAAAAGCCACTAAAAGAATCCTGTATCTCAGGCAAGTCACAAAGGAAAGAGGCTTGGTGTTTAATATAGATAATGACGTAAACCTTGTTGTTGTCATCAGCACCATTTTGAGTTAACCTGGTTGTCAGCTAACATTTGGGAAGTAATGTGCTGTCCTCAATGCTGCTATCCATTTGGTCATTCTATTAGGTTCCCCCTGCTGGTCTGTGTCTCTCTATGTGAGCCTTTGCAAACACCAGCTTTAATTATCTGTTCTCCAAGAAAGACTTTGACAAAGTTATTTAATTTAGTCTTTCTTGGTGGTCTGCATTAGATAATGCCAGCTTATCAACAGGGTTCCTTTAAGACAATCAATTTTCCCATTAGTTCAGAGAAACATCTTCTGCACACAATTCAATGAAATAAGGAATGTTTATCTGATTTTTATGTACCCACTGCACCAATAGAAATTGTGTTATTTTATTTCATCAATTATAATATGTAGGTGGTTCTTTGAAAACTAAGAAGCAAATTGTTACTTTTGTTTAGAATAATAAGAATCAGTGTAGCAGATGGATTTCACTCTCATCTCCATGAACCACAGAAATGGTTTCTTCTCTCAGTTCTTGGATGTTGTGATCTATATCAGGGGTCCGCAACCCCCTGGGCCATGGACGGGGCCGCACAGCAGGAGGTGAATGGGTGGGCGAGCAAATGAAGCTTCATCTGTATTTACAGCCAGTCTTCGTCACTGGCATTACTATCAGATCAGCAGCAGCATTAGATTTTCATAGTAGTGCGAACCCTATTGTGAACTGCACATGCAAGGAATCTAGGTTGTGTGCTCCTTATGAGCATTGCATGCCTGATGATCTGAGGTGGGACAAAGGCAGTGATGCTAGTGCTGGGGAGCAGCTGCAAATAGAAATTAACATTAGCAGTGAGGTTTGACTGCACAGAGACCATAATAAATCAATTGCTTGCAGACTTATATCAAAACCCTATCAGTGAGTGGCAAGTGAGTTGATGGACTTCAATTGTACAGCTGCATCTGAAGGCAGCCTTTAAGTCAGAATCCAATACTTATTTTAGTCTGCACGTGCCTCACCCATTGTTTTATTTATCATTTCCATTCACATCTTTTTTTATTATGATGAGTTGCATAATTATTTTGTTATATATTACAATGTAATAATAATACAAATGTAGTGCTCAACAAAAGTTATGTACTTGAATCATCCCAAAATCATTCCCCACCCCCAAGTCTGTGGAAAAATTGTCTTCCACAAAATCAGTCCCTGATTCCTAAAATGTTGGGGACTGCTGGTGTATGTGACTCACAACTACATTTGACTTAGAGATATTTGTGAGTAATTAGCTAAAGACTTTGTCCGCGTTTTTTTTTTTTTTAACTTTTTTGCTTGGTTCTTATATTTTATAAAATGTGCACTTAGGTAAGAAACACCGTATGCAAAGGAGCAATGAGCTGACTTTTCTCCTTCTTGACAAAAAGAAGAGGCCTATTTACATTAAAAGATATTATCAGTAACCAATAAAGATATAAATTATGCCCAGGACTTTGTCATCATAGCATTTACTAATGAGTATAAGTGAAAAACTAAGTTGCAATAATATTTCTAATATCAAAAATATTTATTAGAAAGGGAAATAAGAAGTGAAGAAGATTACTTTAAATTTACAACATAAAAAGTGAAAAAAAGAGAAAAGCCTATTTCATAAAAATGAATTTCTGTTTCAGAGAAGAATGGAATATGGTGGTGGAGGATGGGTGGGTAATGATACCATGCCAGGTGTCATTCAATTCCATTCTGTTCGCTTATGGAATAATCTTGGGTGATGCCATGCCACTCACCAGTCTTGTGGTGAGCAGGGAACTCGAAAGATCACACTTGTACAAACAGAGCCTTGCTAAGAATATAAATAAAAGTATGTTTTGTTATTAAAATATCCAGGTTACAATTACACCTACGTAACAGGTACAAGCTGATAGTAATAATGACAAGTTGGTGTAAGGAGAAAGAGCAAGTGGAAGCTGAGAGGAAGGGAAGGAAGTGATGGTGAAGATGTAGCACTCTTCTGAAAAAGAAAAGGAAGAGCAGTGTAATTGTGAAAATTTATGTACTAAGTGCTTCTTACACATGATAAGGTTAATAGTGAACAATAACGATTGCAGCTGACGTTACCTGGTATTCCCTTACAGTCTCATGTTGTTTCCATACTCTGTGAGAGAATTGTGCTTCATCACAGGTAGGCTAGCTAGTTTTAAGAATGAATTTATTATGCTCACTAACAAAAATACCTAAAATTCAAGCAACTCATCACAGTTCACTACATTGTAGGTCACTGGATCTCCTCAAGTAAAAATGACTGCTTTATGCCAACCACATCCAGGGCCCTCACATCCCCCTCCTATGCCTATGGATGAGACAACACTGACTGACACCATTCTGTTACTTTGTTATCAGGCAGAGCTATGAAACCACATCCCTGTTCAACAGGGAGTTCAGGATTTCATCACCACTCTGAATCCTGGTTATCAAAGACCATGTCAATCCGCACTTTTTCTTTCTCTGCCTTTGTCCTAGTCCTTAGAAGGAAAAAAAAGAATCATCTATTCTTGGAGGGAGATGGTACTCCCCTAAAATGATGGAATTGAGTTTGCTTCACCTTTGCAACTGTAAATAATAAACCACTTGACTAAGGTTGGTTTCAGGAATCTTTCAATAATTTTAAGTGGCAGTAAATATTAGATAAGATGGGAGTTAGTGGATGGAAATGTTGTTCTCACTAAGTTGTGTCTTCATGCATGGAGCTATCTCTTTATGTATCTTTATTAACGGGACTGTAGCTCCATATTTGAAAGTGTTTATGGATGAAGATAAATCTGTGTGCATATTTATATATGGAGGCATATCTTCACATGTGGAGATGAATTTGCATGTATCTCTATTTATGGAGATGCATTTTCATGCAAGGAGGTATATCTCATGTCTTTTCATAAACTTACATATGCTTTCATGTATACATATGTATTTTTATGTAGGTAAATGTGGTGCCATATGTCTTTTTGTATGGAGGAGCTACATTGCAGTAAATAAAAACACAACCAATTAACCACTGTCCGAAGAACATTTGCTTCATTTAGATGGCAACTTGAATAATCATTTTAATAAATGCATAGATAAAACAAACCCTTTACTTAGTAACTCATCATATTGGTCTAACACTAAATTTTGTATTTCCAAATAGAGCTATTTTATATTTTTATCTGTAAGGTTAATATGTGCATTAATTCTATTTATAGTCTATTTAAATTTCATATTTATATTGGCTTCTAATTATACATAGTTTAAGATTGAAAGTTAACTTAATTAGATTTGTTCTACTTTTGATGAATGTGTCTAACATTATGATACATTTTGTTTAATTGACTTTGTATAAAATGTAATTAAGTTAGAAGTGTATGTAGGGACTTTACATAAGATTTCTCATTTGTTTCTAAATGTTTTGTAGCAAATTTAGAAAATGCAGATATGAAAAACCAAAGGTCAAAATATATAAGTAAACTCAGTTCCTTCTTTGAGAAGGAACTACTTTTTAAGACTTTGCACATCTCTTTCTGCATCCAAATTATTACCTGGGTAGTTACATATATATAAATATGTACACTTCAAAAACTGGATTATAGTTACATATGCTAACAAAATAATTTCCTTTTTACCACTTACTATGACATTAGGAACATAAACTCATGACAATAAAATACACATAGATAATTTTAATTGCCACAGAATAGTTTGTGTATACAATCTTTAAACATAATAGTTCTAGTTCTCAACTTTCAATCAATAAAGGGTTCCTTTTTTTCTCAAAATAAGCAATGTTATGCCAGATATTTTTCCTATAATTTGCCTATTTGTCTGAAGTGTTTCACTAGATCTTCGAATCAGAATTTCTGTTACATTAGCTATGCTTTTTTAGCAATAACTTGAATTTCTTTTTCAATATACAGAAGTACAATGAATAAAATAGAAAATAATTCTTAATATCCCCATCCATATAATACCACTGATACTTTAAAAATACATGTATTTACAAAATTCACAAAGCACTGAAAGATGACAATAACTTTCTTCTTTTCCATTTTATAGACTACATAGATTAGAGAGTTGCCCATATGAACATATGAAACTCTAACTCATATTTAAATAGCTGTGAATATTTGAAGCACCACTCTAAAGATGGGAACTATTCCTAGATTAAACCAGCTTCCTGGAGTGGCTTCCTAGTCTACTGTTCTTTAAGGGTCTTGGCTCCACCTTCCAGGATGTTCTCTCTTTTCCAACCTGCTCTCTAGTTGCTCTACAAGAAAAAAAAAAAAATATATATATATATATATAAACAGATTTCTCAACCTGCTTCCTGACCATATTTAGTTGGAAATTCAACCTTTGTACCCTTCTACATTTTCACAGATTGCAGGTTTACTGTTCTATCTTGAACATAGTTGGCATGGCTAGCCCTTGCCAGAGATTTTACTTTTACTGATGTAGCATAAGCAAATGTTTCTGATGTCTTTCCCTTTGTATTTGTTATGGAATGTGGTATAAATACTAAGTTTTCTTGAGCCCTTGAATTTGCAAAATGTTGGTTGATGCTATTTAGAGCATGCTATTTTGGGGGTGGCAAAATTCAGTTCTTTTTTCCACTTTTCTGTAGATGTTTTCTCTCCCAGGATGACACTCGTCTCAGATGTCTGATTGTTCGCTGAATTCAGATTTAAATCTTGGAAGCTTTACTTCCATCACAATCAGCTTGGTTCTTTTTTTGGCTTGGTTCAATGGCTTCATTTGAACTATTTCCATATGCTCTAGCATAAAATGAAAAGTTGCTATCAGGTCCCAGCTTCGAGTCTCCAAGGATGAGGAAGTAAACTTCATGTGGGACTCTCTGGGAGGTGCAACTCACTTAGAAGAAAGATCTTGAAGGATTTGATTTCTCTTTAGTCTTTCTTTTTCCTAAATCCCTGATGTTGAAAAGAAAAGAAAAAAGAAATATAGTTATATTCTTTTCCCAGTTTTCCCTCTTACTGTGTACTCTTCTGGTTTTTTCACGTCTTCAATATCATATAGATCTTTAGAAAAGGGCTTGTCTTCTTCGAAAATGTTCCTCACTCTATCCTGGTCCAAATTCTTTGTCTATCCTAATGCCACTCTTAAGAGTTGGAGTTAATTGCTGATAATTTAACATGTTTAGGTTTACTAGTCTCTCTCCTTATAGAGATTCCAAGGAGGAAGGAGTAGCAAGCTACATGGAAACTGCACCAAGCTAAGCTTTGCAGACACTTGGAAATGTCAGGCTAAATGGTCATAAATAGTTTCCATTGTTTGAAGGCTGTTGGTGTTCGAGAGTTGTATGATTAGTTTTGGTTTGTGTATTTTAAAATTTCAGTCTTGCTTATTCTATTCCTTTTTTTCCATTACAGTTTATCTCTTGAAGAATCTGGGTTGTTTGAATTGTAGTGTTTCCCACAATCTGAGTATCACTTATTGCATATTTATATTGCGGTTAAACAGGTTGCTCTGTTTCTGCATTTTCTGATAATCAGAAGCTGAATTCATTGGTATGATCATAAATTAGGTTTGACGCATTTGGCAAGAACATTGGTGGAATTGAATTTTTTCATCAAGAAGCACATATATTCTGGCTTTCACTCACATTTTTATGTCATCAACCTCTGACGTTTAATGTCTACATCATTAATTCTCAGAGGGCTATAAAATGGTGATGTTCTAATTGGACTATATTCTCTATCCACTTAGTTAACTTTAATAATTTTATAACCCTCATCTACTATTCTGTGGCTTATACAGAAAAATCGAGATACATGCTAGCTTCTCAAGGTGATAAGTTGATTTCCTCTCATCTTCACAATGAAAACAATTAGTTTTATTTTCAAAAAATATCTTGCTGGGTGTAGCGGCTCACACCTGTAATCCCAGCCTTTTGGGAAGTGGAGGCAAGAGGATTGCCTGAGCCCAGAGGTTCAAGACCAGCCTGAGCAAATGGTGAGACCTCATCTATACAATAAATTAAAAAAATTAGCCAGACGTGGTGGCATGTGCCTGTGGTTCCATCTACTTGGAAGGCTGGGGTGGAATGATTGCCTGAGCCCAGCAGGTCGAGGCTGCAGTCCACTGCACTCCAGCCTAAGTGATAGTGAGACTCTGATAAAAAATAAGAAAAATAAAAAAAATAAAAAATATCTTGACAAATTCCTTGGTTTAATCATATTTGATGAGTGTAAGTCCATTTCAAATCTTATCCATAATGAAGCTGAGATTAACTGAAATTTTGTCTGTATAAATTCCTTCAATTTGGCTGCTGACTCTAGTAGATACTTTTCTTGCTTCAATTTGTCCAGATGTATTAGTCTCATCTTGTACATCCCCTTCTCTTGATCAGGAATCAGTTATTTCTCCAAGAAACACTGGTTTCTTTAAATAGAAAATGTACACCAAAATCAATATCTGGGAGCTAGAAATGTCATTTCTACTATGTTGGTCATTGTTTCAAAAATTTTTGATATAGTTGAAAAGAGTATGTAAAACTTTGAGAGTTCATACTAATATTTCCAATGCAACTTTAGTAATGCAAAGTTTTCCCTTAACCTCTTCAATATTACATGTTTGTTCCATATTGAAAATCTTCATTGTCAAGGACGTGGGGGATGATAGAATTAAAGTATTTCATAATTACTCATATACTACACATTATACATTATGAAAACAACATAAATAAAACAGTAATAAGAACAATTTTCATAGTCAAGAAAAAAGCAGTTAACTTTTTTCATATGTTATTGCTATTCTCTGTCATCTTTAATCATTATACTATATCTAGTATCAGATTATATGACAATAACACTAATTCTCTTCTTTTTTAACCCACATTTTGTCTTAGTTTTACAAGTTACTCTGTATTTAGTGGTTAATGCAGTATTTAAACTGATGTCGTTTGTAATTTCTGTTGTCTGAAGGTTGTTCACTAGCAGATTCCTCAAGAAATACTTGCAATAACAATGTTGCTTGAGTTCTGGATTGTTGATAACAGTGCTATTATAAATATAATTTTAAATACTTTTATAAATTCAGTGTGGTTTGACTATTTAAGAATTATTTTCATGTGTAAGCTGGTTTTGTAACTAGCTACCTTATTTAACATGCTTATGTTTTCTGCTAGTTTATTATTATGAATAATTATTTTGACTTTTCCATCTTACAATAATATTCATTTTGTCTTACAAAGTTGGATTCATTTTTTAAAATTTAAGTAATTGCATTGAGTAGTACTCCCACATTGATGTTAGTAAGAAACATGATAGCAGACATTTTCTTTTTGAGGCCATTACAATATCACTAGTGTTTTCACCATCAAGATATATTTAGCCATTTGGTGAAATTACTTTTATTACTTATATTTCTATTTTACTTAGAAGTTTTATCAGAAATAATGGTTGCAAAGTTCTTTTTTGGCACTTATTGAAACAATTGAAATATTTTTTTTCATTTAACGTAACAATGTCATGAATTACATTAATACATTTCCTAATATTGAATCATGCTAGTATTCCTGAAATAGATACTATTTCATCATGGGGTATTAGTTCTTAATATACTTTTGGTTTAAATGTTCACGTAAAGAAAGCATTTGCATTAATATTTATATAGTTAAGATGGCATATATGTATGCATGTAACTTTCTTACTTCCTGAACTCTGTCAGATTTTAATATCAGATGTAATCTACCTTTATAATACTTAATACAAGTATTACTTCTTTTTGTATGGCCTTGACCAATTTAATACCATAGGAATTCATTGTTTCTTTAAAGTTCAATATCATAGAAATTTCACTTTCCTTAAATGATGCGAAAAAATCACCTATAAAATAACCTTCATCTTTCACTTTGTGACTGGAAAGACAGGGTGAATACAGTCTGACAATTTTTGTAAAATTGAGAGCATGGCTACCAATCAGGTTATATTTTCTTAAAATTTTACCAAGAAAAAAATGCACTTCATATTCATTTATAAATTATTCTATTGTTTTTTCCATCTATGCCAATTTACGTTTGAATGTATGTGTATAAAATATCATTTTATTTGCTTTCTTTTCCTCCCTTTCTCCCATTTCCCCTTCCCATTTTTTCTCACTTAGACTAACGTTCACGGAATTTTCTCTATAAGTTTTTTGGTAAGTACCTTGCCTTAGGAAATAGCCTGAGTAAGCATTGAGTTTATTTCCAGTTCAGAAACAGTCAAAGAAAATTTTGTCCTCATCTGCAACTGCCTACTGATTCTAGGCTTATTGTAAATTGTACTGAGAAATATATTGATATCAATGTGAAACAATCATTAAATCTAATATGGCAATCTCATCATGGAATAAGCCCAGAAGGAGCAACCTCTCACAATTAATGACAAGAACCAAGAAAATAAGCAAATGTAGAGCTCTTTGCAGAACCAAAGCTCCTGCAGCAGCTATTTTTGGTTTGTTTAGATGATGCTTTGAGACCTGTCTCTTCTGCTCTCAGAATTTTCATGAACATGGATCTGAAGTGAGTGCAGCCATCATCAACCAAACTCATCCCAAATAGAACCCCAGGATCACAAGGGTACCCGGCATTGGGTTTAAGAGTGACAGATTAGGGTTCAGATCCATTTACTGCTCCTCTTTCTTCTGCATCCAAATAAGCAAGTCTAGGCAAAGAGTCAGGGTTCCTAAAAATATTTAATTTGTCCAACTCACATAGATGGGCTGAACAAGTCAGCCAAGTACACACAGAGCCTCATGTGGATGAGTCTTTCCACATCCTTGGAATTAGTACTATGATTTAGGCTTTGGTGGGATGACGCCAGCATAAGACAGATCAAGCCAGATTGAGTCACATCTAATGCTGTGACTGTAGTAGAACTTCTTAATCCCCAAGCGCTCAGAATTTGGCCAAGATACTTTATAGTTTCAGAATAAGTGGAAAGCAGATAACCCTAAGAGGTATTTGAATCTCTCCAATCTTCCAAAACACTCCCCTTCTTCTGGCTCTGGTTTCATGTGTTCTGTTTCCTGTGTCAGGAACTTCTCTCCTAGGGGAACCAGGGGTTACTAGGACATTTATGTCATATTGACAGATTTAAGTTGTGTATATTGCTGGGAGTTTTTTTTTAACTGCTATAGTATTTATTTATAAATGCTATTGTTTTCCTATCTTACAACCATTTTTTTATGGCTTCCACTTTACTGATTTTAAAATTTTCTTTTTAGGTTGGCTAGTTAAATTATTATATGATTTTTATTTCATTTTATTTATGTCGTTTGTATCTGTAAAATGAAAATGATACAGGCTTGTGGCTATTGCTCATCTCTTTCCATCTCTTTGTTGAAGTTAGCTGCACTGGTAGCTTGAAATTGGTCACACTACAGAAATTGGCAAGTGCTACAGATCAGGATTTAATTTTCTGTTTTATTTATGTTGTGACCTGAGACAATATTGGAGACAATGATATTTGTGTTGATTAACTTAAGAGTATCAATACTGTACTAATCATATTGTGAATAGCACAAAAAATGGAGGAACTATTTCTTCAGTACAGGCATCTATTATTTACCCAATTTAGTAAAGAAAATGCTCGGTGATTGCCATACAAGTGAAGTTCTTTGTTATTTTTACTGTTTTGCTTTTGTCTTACTTGTTAATATAAGTGAAAACATCAAGCAACACCCATGCAAGGGTTACACTCAGGATGAGTTCTTAAGTGTGTCCCAACTCACTACTGATTGGTTCCGATGTGTTTTGACTTGCACTTTGCACATTAGCATTATTTTCTAAATTATCTGCAGTTACATTTTAATGTCCTCTTTAACTCATTATTTGAAAGGTGTTATTTTTAACTAGAACACAATCATTCAGTATGTTTTTGCGATTACAATTGAATTTTTTCACTATTTATAAGATATGATATCTACTATTACCCTTTTAAATATTTTTTGTGTCCAAATATGAAGATAAATTGTACAAATGCTTTGTGGGTCCTGAAAAGAAAGTCATAATCTGGCTAATTTTGGCCAGGTTGACATAGATATTAAATATATGGACATATATGTTAAATCCTGATATTTATTCTATTTAGTTCTTCTAATAACTTTGCAAATTTTGTTTCCTAGATCTCTGAGATCTGAGAATTATGTCAAAGTCTTCCTTTTTCTTGTATTTCTGACAGTTTTACTCATGATGATTAAGCACATTCATAGCTTATCTATGCCTGTTGACACTTCCTACCATATGCTGCTTTGCATTCTTATCTATATTTTTCTTCATTCTTTTAATATTAATTTTTTCCTAATATATTTTGCATCATTTTTCAGTAAAAATGCTTGACTGAATTTGCTTTATGTATGTGTCTGCTAGGTCATTTACACTGGATTTTAATTCCACATGAGTGTCTTTTCACATTAGTAGAGATTCTATTTCCATTTGCCATGAGGGAGTTAGATTAAACTGTACCATTTCATATGCTGCGATTTGTTGTTTTGTTTTATAGAGCTTGATGTATGTCTATGTTTCTTTCTGATCCTTCATTCTTTAATCATATGGAATATATGCAGTAAATTTCCTTAGCAGAGTAAATTCAGAAGCGTTCTTTGACTCCCAGGGCACTCTATTTTCTCACTTTAAGTTTTATCACCTTTACCCAATAGAGTTGATGAGGGCCTATATTTTATATAATCCGATTTTTATTTAATCTCTCAACCAGATATAGAGTGTCGATTGGTCAAATCTCATTAACTTGGTCTTCTTGCCAGGTTAGTGACATTTCCTATCCCATCATAAGGATGTCCTTCCTAAATAAGACAAACCTTGACTTTGCAGAAGAAGGAACATCAAGAAAATGTGGATGAGGTTGGTCTTGCTACTTGGTGGAAATGGGTGTTTTTTTTTTTTTCTCTCCAGAAAAACCAGCTCTTCTGCTATTGTCTCCCAAAAAGACAATTGCCAATAATTTTACTGTTGCTAAAAAGTATCTCATCACAGATGTAATGCAAAAGTCAAATATCTTATAAATGTTACACTATGTCTGATATGTTTCCATGTGTTTCGCTGAATAACCTGTCTTACTCAGAGTCTCCTTACCACAGTTTCATAACCCATATGGGTTGGATTAGACGTCAAACCCGCAGACCAAGTTTCAATGCACACAGCAATATATTTTCAATCTGCCATTTATTACCTTTGTAAAAATCTATTACAGTTAAAATTGTTTCAGTAAAAACATAGGAATGTAATCTAAAATTTGAATTCAATCTAAGTTTTAAAGATCTAGAAAAAAATAATTGAAACACTTGGAAGGAGGAAAAGCAAATCAATGAAACAGCAAAAACCAAAAACCAAAACAAAACCATTGCTTTCATCCTTTTTTATTTCATATATATGTGGAAAAATACATTTTGTACTTTGTGAGTTGTAAATATTTTCTACATTTTGAGTTGCATATATCTCACACATATATACACACATTTATCTAAATATTTGTATCACCTTTGTAATCATTGCCCTTTCCTATTAAGTTTATTGACTGATTTATTTCTGAGACCTTACTAAGTGAAAAGCAGAGAAGCACTTTTAAGTTCCTGGGACCCAAGAACCTATTCTCAAGTTTCTTACAGTAGAGTAGCAAAAAACAAACATACAAAGAAGATAGCCCTCAACTATTCCAATTTTATTATGATTAGTCAGAAGAGACTGGACTGAGATATGGTTACCAATGAACTGCTTGTTTCAGTGGCTCACAACAAAGATTTATTTCTCACCCACACCATAGTCAGATTGTCCTTCTCTAACCACAAGATGTGATGTCTAGAACATGTTCAATTCCCACAAAACCAAGCAGGGGAAGAGAGAACTGAAGCATTTGTGGGATAAGTTCTGGGGCAGGCCTGGAAGTGGCTTATGTGCCTTCTTTCTGTTCCTTAGGTCAAAAGTTAGTCACATGCTCCAATCTAACCGCAAGGGGAGGACGGGGGATTTGTGTGCTGGAATCGGAACTGGTGTGGTGGATACCATGCCCAGCTCCTTTCTAGAGTAGAGCTGTTCCATGAAAAAGGGGAAATAAGCACAGGGTCTGCTCATGGGTGCTACATCAGAGGAAGGCAGGGAAGACTTCTTAACTGAACACTGACGTTATTATAGACTTTAAAAAATAAAATATTCAAGGAAAGGCTAATTCCTATGATACATGATGTGCATTACACACCCACATACACACTCTTCTGAAGCCACTACAAAAAATGAAAAGTTTCCAACTCTAGGCTAGCACTTTGGGTTCCATCATCACAACTTCATGGCCACACTTGATTGGTAGGAGTAGGGAAAGGTAAATGACCCAAGTTGGATCAATCATACTCCTCCTGATAACATAAGGATTGATATTACATTACAATGGAGGCACACCAAGTGTGAAAGGTACTGAGACTGCATGAAAGCTCTCCTGGCATTCTCTGGTTGTACCAATACCCCTCCCCTGCAGAATATTCTCCATCTTTCTCTGGCTCCTACGGCAGATGAGGTTGATTCTTGAGAACCCCGGTGGTATTTTACAGCCACTCATGCCCTCTTCTGCCTACAGTTTTCCATCTGAGAATCACTCCTGGCTCACTATAGCAAGTGATTACTAGATGCAAGCTGTCCATCATAAATGGATATTATCTGACCTCCAGGTGTTAATCATGCCTTTCAATTCTCTATTCTGAGGCTTTGACATCTGGAATCTTGCTGATCCTTGAGACTGCCCCTCCCAGGAATAACCAATTCCTAGAGATAGTAAATGACTCACCAAGGAGTATGTTTTTCATATGCAAACTAATCAGTTCATAACCCACACCACCCAATTGCCTGCTTTATTGAGGTCTTACACTCAGAGCCATTATTTTCTTGCCCTAATTACCCCAGAGCCAGGAGTCAGAAGACTAGAAATAGTCCCTACAACCCTGAGCTTGCTGAGATTATTCAAACTAGTCCATTTTAAATCTGCTATTTATCCTTTCTCGCCCATTCCTTCCCATGAAAACCATAGTAAAGGCTCTTGCCATGTGTTCCCCTCACTTCTCTGCCTCCTGACTGGCACTAGTGCTTCACCCCTGTGGCCCTGCATGGCATGGTGTGGCTTGCTATTGTCCTCTTGGGAACTGTGAGTAACAAACTGTCTTTTAAGTTTGTTTCTTTTTTAAAAAAACTTTATTTTTTATTTTAAAGGTGTGGGTACAATTCCGTGTTAGATACATAAGTGGTCAGCGTACAGGTGAAGTTGGGCCTCCCACTGGTCTTCACTTCACCTGGTTTGGGATCAGGTACCCTTATAAGTGTTATGTGTCCCCCTCCCGCCCTACCCTGGAGTGACCCACTGCTACCCTAACCCCTAAATCATGACATTAAACACACACAACAGGGTTCCTTCCTTCCTTCCTTCCCCCCTCCTTCCCCCCTTCCCTCCCTCCCTTCTCTCTCTCTCTCTCTCTCTCTTTCTTCTGAGTAGGAGTCTCACTCTGTTGCCCAGGCTGGGGTGCAGTGGTACACTCACAGCCACTGCAGCTTTGACCTGCTGGGCTCAGGCGATTCTTCTGCCTCAGCCTTCCAAGTAGCTGCCACCATGCCCAGCTAAGTTTTTGATTTATTGTAGAGACGAGATTTTGCAAAGTTGCCCAGGCTGGTCTCGAACCTCTAGGCTCAAGTGGTCCTCTCATCTCCACCTCCAAAAGTGCTGGGATTACATGAGTGAGCCACCTAGCTCAGCCTGGGTTTCTCTATGAAAATACAATGGTTAAGTGCAAAGCTAAAGGAAATCTGCCAAGAGAGCAGAATTTTAAGCAATACATCTAGTTGTCCCTTTTATTTTGAAGGAAAGGTGACATGAGGTATAGACCGGAAGTGACTCATGGGTTGTACCTTTTGGTTTGACTTGTGGCTCTTGTTCTTCAAAAGAACAAGATGAAAAGATTATAAGGATGTTTAAGGAAGAGGCCAAGTTGACTTCACTCTCAATGTGCCTATTGTAAGACCCAGTCACCCTCCTCCAGCCCATACCCATAGCCTCAGAAAAGGTAAGAGTACGAGGAGGGGACCCAAAAAACCCTGACATTTATTTATATAAAAAAGTATATTTGTACATGTTTAAAACTTCAGTCACTTTTAAAGCACTCTTTGTTTGAGGCAATATTCTCCATCCTCCAACCTAGGGAGATGCCTTTTCCACTGCTCAAAATAGTTTTTGAGCTTGTCTATTTTGATGTCTTTTAGTGTTTCTGTCATTTTTTTGTTTCACCTCTTCCACACTCGCAAAGCATTTCCCTTTGAAGACTTCATTTTCATGGAGGAAACAAACAAATAAAAAATCACTTGGGACGTGATCAAGTAAACAGGGAGGGTGGACCACAGAGGTCATGCTGTTTTTGGTCAAAAACTGCTGAACACTCAGCATGATGTGAGCAGATGCACTCATAAATCACCCGTCATGAAATGGGCAAACATGTTGAAAGAATCTCTAAAAAGAATTTCACTAGGCTGGGCTCGGTGGCTCAGCCTGTAATCCCAGCACTTTGGGAGGCCAAGGAGAGTGGCTTGCCTGAGCCCACAGGTTCAAGACCAACCTGGGAAAACTGGAAAGACCTTGTCTCTACAATAAAATAAAAAATAGCCAGGCATGGTAACACGCATCTGTAGTTCCGGCTACTCGGAAGGCTGAGGCAGAAGGATCACTGGAGCCCAGCAGGTCGATGCTGGGGTGGCAGTGAGCATGCATGTCACTGCACTCTAGCCTGGGTGAAGGAGTACAACTCAAAAAAAAAAAATAAAAAAATAAATTCAAAGAAATTCACTAAAGCCAAATGCAACCTCTTACCGCAATGCTAGCTAGTACACTGATGTCGATGGGTTCCTAGAACACTTAACTAGCAGGTGAAGCCTATACTAAAAGGGACCTGCCCACCAAAAAAATAGTTCTGAGTTTTTTTGGGTACCCCCTTGTATATAAATATTTACTTTTAAAAATACCTGTACATTTTGTGAGTCAACTGTAAGCGCCTGAATATAGCTTACAAAAAATCAGGTGGATTACATGTTTTGCTCAACCTGACACCACATATATTACAGTTTAGACAAAGAATTTCAAACCACAGTTTATCTAAGTGCTTCATAATATATTTCTTTAAATTTAAATTACAAATAACCCTATAAGATATTTTTTCTCCATTTTTGTCTAGGGATATTTAATAATTTTTGTCATTATAACAAAAGAAGTTCTTGTTAAAAATTAGGTTGCATAGGACATTCAAATACAATATTTAATTATAAAATTAATGTCATAATTTCTTGGTTTTGGCCAATTTTGGAAAAGAATACAGTTTTGATAAAAGCAGGTATTCATGACAAAATGTACAGTGTTTCCACAATATATATGAGGGGTTGATTCCAGGAACCCTGTATATATACAAATTCATGCATACTAAAATCTTGCAGTTGACCCTGTGGAACCCTATAGGAAAATTTGTCCCTTCATATGCCAGGTTTCACATCCATGAATACTGTATTTTAGATCTACATTTGGTTGAAAAAAATCCACATGTAAGTTGACATGCACAGTTCAAGCCATTGTTGTTCAAGTGTCCCTTGTGTAAGATTTAAAAATGTTAAAAACTATAGAAACATGAAAAAAATCAGTGGTCTCCAGTGTTTGGGAGAAAGTAGGGAGAAATGGATAGATGAATCACATGGGCATTTTAGGGCAGTGAAATTAATCTGTATGATATTATAATAGCTGATGCTTGAAAGTATGCATTTAGAAAATCCCATAGAAAATTACAACACAGCTGGGCTCAGTGGCTCAGCCTGTAATCCCGCGCCTTTGGGAGGCTAAGGTGAGTGGATTGCCTGAGTCCGCAGGTTCGAGACCCGCCTGGGCAGCAAGACCTCATCTCTACAATAAATCAAAAAATCAGCCGGGTGTGGTAGCGCATGCCTGTAATTCCGGATACCTTGGAAGGCTGAGGCGGAAGGATCCCCGGAGCCCAGCAGGTTGAAGCTGCGCTGGCCGGGAGTGGCCACTGCACTCCAGTCTGGGCAACAGAGTGAGACGCCAACTCAAAAAAAAAAATTACAACACAAAAAGTGAATCGTCATAAACTGTAAACTTTGGTTAATAACAACGCATCGATATTGGTTCCTCAGTTGTAACAAATGGACCATACTAATGCATGTTAATAATAGAGGAAAATGATTGGGAGGGTAGTGAAGAAGGAGAGTATATGATAACTCCGTACTTTCTGCTCAGTTTTTCTATGAACCTAAAACTGATCTTAGATACAAAGTCTATTAAATTAAAATAGTCAATCTGCAGAAATCAGAAAATAAAATGCTATGTTGGCAGAAAAATGCAATTTATGCCTTAATCAGTACATTGTTGAGATATTTTAAATCAATGACATAGTATTTCACATAGTGTTAAATATAATTTTGAGTTTAACAATAAGAAACTTTGAAAGTATACAGTTTTTCAAAATGTATAGCCAGAGTGGGCGTTATATGTGGTTTGGGTAAACACCCACCTAAAGTGCTTTTAGAATATTTGAAGGGCTCTTTGCCCTTATTTACCGCCTGGGTTCCTCCTTAATCTCCAAGTCCTTGCATAAAGAACGCAGTATACTCATATCTACTCTTGATTTGCAAAGAACACATGACTTGCAAATAACTTAGATTTAATAAATGTCTATAGTGTGTTTTTTTTTTCTGTAACCCCAGTTTGAGGGCAGTACGAAGCACCAGTCACACAATCCCCAGTTTTACTCTCATGGAGAATTTGTGCATTTTACAGAGGAGTTTTCAGAATGATCTGTATTGAAGGTGCATGGTCTTTTTCCCCATCTCAGAGCTAGTGGAGCTGTCTGTAAGCTCCTGAGTCAGCTCTGAGCATCCTAATTGCACTCTCAGCTGCCTATAGCCAGGCAGCCTGGGCTTGGCTCCCATGCCTTCCCAAAAGGCACCAAAATGCTCCTTCAAGTCCATTAACTCTGAATGTGGGCCCCACCAACAAGGCTTCCCATTGTTAGATGCAGATGAATTCCGTGAAATGCTGGTTTTGAATGTTTTGAGTAAAAATTCTTCCCAAGCTGTAAAGAGTTAGCAAAAGCCTGATTAATGGGGCTGGCGCTGAAACAATGCGCTGTGAGTCTGAGTAGTCAGGGAAGTCTGGAAAATGAAGAAGAGTTTGAAATGCAGACATTAGCCAAGGCCAATGACTCCAACCAAACCAAAGAAAATGTTATCATCCAGGGAAAGAAATACACACATCGACTGCAAAGCATTCTGGGATGATTTAATGATGAAAGCATGTAGTCATGTCTTCTAATAAAAATGAAAAAGAAAAGAGGAAAAGAAAGCACTTTAGAGTTATCATTCTCCTGGGCTGGAATCTAGCTACAGAATTTGAGCAGCTGTTTAACTGGCTTTACCAAAACAGGAACAGGCTTTCTGGCTCTCCTTGAGTTAAGCCTGCAACTTCTTGTGTATCTATTTCTCTACAACTCCTAAAACCTGTGTATTTCCTGAAGGGATTTAGTGGATATCCCTTGTACTTTTCTTTTCCACTTGCCCAAACTGTTCTATCCCTGTGTTTCTATTTTCTATGAGACTCTTGGGATCCTTTTGGATGATTTGTCTTCAACACTCCCCCAAAACTATTTTCAATGGAAGATCCTGTCTCTTACTTCAACTGGAAAATATGAAACCATCAGCCTTAATCTCCTTCTTATTTCTACTGTAAGAATTGTGAACATGATCAGTATCCGGATTCAGATCTGCAAATTGTTTGTAACACTAAAAGGAGATGCTGGATTCAAGCCTGAGCTCTCCATGGTTGCTCACTGTCTCTCTTGCATCATCAGTTTCTCCTCATTTCTAGAGCATACCCTCAAGATTCCAGATCAACTCCTTTTCCCCTCCCATGTTAAGTCACAACACACACACACAAAACAGTCTAATATGCATGACCCCAAATCTCACTCATACTTCCTTAACATTTCTTTTACTAACTTATAGCGATGCTTCTCAATTTAAATTATCAATTTACTCCTGAATTCTCAATCCAATTTGACTCCTAAACACTGTCACAAAGCACTTTAATTGGAGATCAGTGCAGAAAAACAACAGAATAAATGCCTATCCAGGTCACTTCCACTTAGATTGAACAGATATTTATATTTTTCAAAGTTCAATTTAGACTTCTCATTTTAAAAGGAGTGAAATATAATGACATTAATGAAAGTTAATACCCCTCCTATTTCTCCCTACAAAAAGTTTTTCTGCTTTAGAAGTAACACTAACCTGATATCTGTACCAGTTCCATTTATTTTTTATAATGCCAGAAAAAATATATATATTACACACACACACACACACACACACACACACATACACACATAATATGTGTTTGAATTTTAAAATTTACATAGACAACTTCCTATTGCACTTGGTATTTTGCAACTTTCTTTTTTGACTCAACATCATGTTTTTGCAATTTTTCATTTTGAGACTAATAAACCCAGGTATCAAATATTCATTTTAGCTACCATACCTCATCCACAATACACAATCCACTCTAAGATAGCTTCTGTTCCTAAACTTGATAGACTGGATCTTGTTTAAATCAAAGAAAACTTCCAGGCTGCCTTATCCACCCATCCTTTTTGGTTCTTGTATTATCAACTTATCCCAGTATTTGAAAATATTGGCCATGCCTTCCTGTCTCTTAGATCTTGTCACTTCACCATAGCTTGGTTTCTTCTGTGCCATTGGCCACTACTTATTCTCCTTTATTACCACCTCCTCTACTCAGCCCTTAAGCAGTGAAATGTTCCTCGGTTTCTTTCTATATATTAGGTGAGTTTACTGAATACCTTCCCTTAACAAAAACCACTATTGACTCATGCAGATATGTCCAAATTAATGCTCCTATCCCTAACTTCCCCTTCAACTCAATTCTCATTTATCAAAATGACTACTTACTATCATTTGAAGACATCTAGCAGGCATTTCAATCTTAACAAGCACATCACCACCTTGATGCCATCAAGGCCATCCTTACCCAGTAACCTTTCTTATATTAATAAGACAGCACCAGCACCCAGCTGGCCTTAGCCCTCGGCACCCTTCATTCCTTGTCCACTCTGCTGGGGTGCACCTTCTTTCAGCTTATTGAGCATGTGAAACTCATCCTGACAACAAGGTATTTCTAACTCTTATCTCCTCTGACTCAGACACTCTTCCCCAGTTTCTTATCATTGGCTTCTCCTGATTTTTCTAGTCTCACCTAAAACATCACCTCTTCAGGAAAGTCTAAACATCCAGTCAAATGTCATAATCTTGCCACTTTTCCAGTTAATGTCCCATCATCCTGTTTAATTTTCTTTACAACACTCACCTCTAATTGAAATTATCTTATTTTTAATTTACATGATTGCATATAATCTATATTCCCTGACCAGAATTAATACTCAGGGCTGCGGAAACCCTGTCTCTCTTGTTCATAGCTTGGTTCCTAGAGACTGGGATAGAATATGTGTTAAAAGAATAATTAATGAAGGTGGGTTGCTAATGGTAGAATTTTCAAGAGCACATTAGGAAGAGACAGCCATTCTTGACAGAAAGAGCATACACCTTGGAATTAGATAGACTGGGTCTGAATACTGATTATGTGGTAAACATAGTATCTGACAAAATGCCTTCCTCCACAAGTGCTCATTAAAAACTTTGAATGGAAACCAATGCAATTGCTATTAATATTATCATGTTAGGAAGTCAGATGAATACAATAACCATTTTCTGAGTTCCCTTTTGCAACCTGATTTAATTATTTTTTTTAAGTCAGGGTCTTACCCTGTTGTCCAGACTGGAGTGCAATAGAATGATCTCAGTGATCATGGCTCACAGCAGCCTCAACCTCCTGGGCTCAGATGATCCTGCTACCTCAGCGTCCCACATAGTTGAGATCACAGGTGCATGCCACCATGCCCTGCTAAGTTTTTGATTTTTTTTTATAGATGCGAGGTTTTGCTATGTTGCCCAGGCTGGTCTTGAACTCCTGGGCTCAAGCAATCCATTAACCTCATCCTCCCAAAGTGCTGGGATTACAGGCATGAGCCACTGTGCACAGTCCTTGCTTTAATTGATATCTTATATATTAAAACCCATAGAGGACCAGGGACCCTTTTAAATCAACCTGCATTAATCAGCAACACTCTCACACAGCTGAAATAGCTATTTACCACACATAAAATAACTACTTACTGAATATCTGTTGTGTGTTATGAATTAATATAAAAATCAGTCTAGGCAAAATTTAATATATAAAGGCAATGCAATTCATTTTTCAATAATTATTTATTGAACCTACTATATACTAGTCTAATAATAAGGTAATGATCAGAACAGATCTATTTTTTCTCATTGAGTACAGATGTTAGTGTTGAGAAAGAGACAATAGACAAAAATATATATGACATGTCAGGGAGTGGTAATTTAAATGAAGAATTAACAAGATGAGAGGATAGAGTCTGATAAGGATAGGGAAAGAAAATGATATCCTTATGGTGGTAGAGAGAAAAGCATGGGAGGAGAAGTTGGGTGTACTAGATTATTCACTTTTTCTATATATATATTCATAATGCTTGACGACACATGCAGCAAGTATTATACTTGATTCAAAGTTAAAATAAAATAGTAGGAAAAAGAAAATTAGATTTCTGCACAGTTGCAAAATATACGATGAAATGTATTCACATAAACTTAGTTGCAAGGTTTGCCAGTTTATCAATCTGTTCTATGGTTCATATGTGTGAGACTCTCCTTGGCTCCATGTGGCAATGATCTGGTCCCCCTGCTTATAACTTTACATTCCTGAGGTGTTGCCCTGCAGTGGACATGGTCAAGGATTAGCAATGAAAAATAGAGTTCGTGTCTTGTTTTTTCTCTTGAGCCAGTGATGCCCTCTCCCCCTATTGCCAAGCCCCAAACCATTCTCAACCACACCCTTTGGGATCATGAGGTGGGAGATTGTTGATTCAGAACCAGAGACCAAAAATTTCAGTCTTGCTTATTTCACAAAATAGCAATGATGCAGATGTTCAACAAAAAGATTCAGAATAAATAAATGCATGTACCAAGTCAGTTTTTAATTTCCTCCTTCTTATTTTCTTCCCCACCTCCCCCTTTTTGTCATAACAGAGAAGATACAATGTCTGTGCCTGAAGGAAAACAGATGAGGTAGAGGGGAACAAGAGAATAGAGTGTCAATTCAGTTTACAAGAAAGGTTCTGCCTTCTTACTCCCTTAGACTATGGCAAGACGGACAGATGATTGAACCCTCAAGTTAATTCAGGAATTCAAGGGCCGGGAGAACATGCTCTCACCCTGGGGAGAGGAGAAAAAGGGCTGTCGGTCACCCAGACTTCTCTGTTATGCTCTGGCAGCAGTGGGAAAGGAATGGCATATATAGGCAAAGGCAAGAACAATCTGTCTGCCATGTTCCCCATGGTATCTGAGAGGCAAGGGAAGCAGTCAGGATTTCTGGTTCTCAAGAATGGTGTAGATGTTAGCTGAGACAGAGCTAGCTGCAAGCAGGTGGGATACTGTTTGTGGTTAAGATGAGATAGAACATCCTATTGCATTTCAGCATGGAATCAACAAATTGCTAGGAACTGAAGACAACACAGGGGCAAGCCAGCGACCAGAAGTGAAGTCATTTCAAAAATGACTCTATAAATAGCCTAGGATTTCAGATGCCAGTTTAAGGAAGAGGAAAAACCAAGGGAGGAAATTATTTAATTGACCAGAAATGCATGAGTTTACCTAGAATTTTGCTACTGCCTCATAGTCTACCATCTGGAAAAAATGGTGACTAATAATTTAGTTTACTTAGAGTTACAAAGAAATCGAAAATTTTTAATAAAACTGAACTTTTTATCCAAAATACCAGATGTATTACTTTGTAAATACCTTGGTGATATCATTATTAATAGTAATGACAGCAATAACACCAACATTAAGAATGGAAAAGTTAAAGCACTTGGGTTCTGGTTTTTATTTTTATTTATTTATTTTTTGAGTTGGAGTCTCACTCTGTCACTCAGACTGGAGTGCAGTGGCCACTCCCGGCCACTGCAGCCTCGACCTGCTGGGGTCTGGCGATCCTTCCACCTCAGCCTTCCAAGTAGCTGGAACTACCGGCACGCAAGCTACCACACCCGGCTAGTTTTTGATTTATTGTAGAGATGAGGTCTCGCCAAGTTGTCGAGGCGGGCTGGAACCCATGGACTCAGGCAATCCACTCATCTCGGCCTCCCAAAGCGCTGGGATTACAGGCTGAACTACCAAGCCTGGCCACTGGTTTTGCTTTTTAAAATAGCTATTAATATACTGAGCGGACAAAGCATTTACTTAATCACTTGCTTCAAAAAAAGACAAATTGTCAAATAGGACTTCCAGGAAGGGAAGGATATTTGTAACAAGCTGAATATAGGCATCCTCAGGTTGACTTCCTGTGCATCATTTTCCACAATATGCAGTTCTGCTCACCTACTAAGGAGCTCTGAAATGACAGCTAATAGGAGTGGCGGGGGTGATGGCAGGAAGACATTTAGAAGGGTTCTCCTCCACTCTTATGATTTTTATTTTTGCATTCTTTAGCCACACAGACTACATAGAAGTCAATGATGACAAAACAAGGATATTTAAAGTCAGATGCTGCTAAAATTGAGAATTTCTTTAAATTTTAGAAATGGAAAGAGACTTAAGTACATGAAGACCATCTATCTTCTTTATAGATGAAAAACAGTCTTGGTGACTTACTTCAAATTAGAGGATGGGGTTAGGCCTCCTTCCTTAAGTTGTAAGTCCAGTCTTCATTCACCTTCCCAGTAATCTCCCTGCTGAATCTCCAACACAGAACTGGAATTAGGATAATCACAGAAAAACAACTTGACTAATTTTGGCAAGGATTACAAGTCCCAAAGAAGGAAATCTTACAGAGCCTAGGTGTTGTCACCTCCGAATACCTCTCCTGGGAGAAACCTACTGCGTTATAATTCTGATATTGGATTCTATAGTCTATATTGACAGAGACCACAGACTCTCATGGCATTACCTAGGTAGGCTCAAGGGCTCACATCAAAAAACTACTTCCAGAATTATTGTTTTTATTAAGAAACTCGATATGTTATTGTCTTAGATCTATTACACTATTAAAAATGAGGCTGGTAAAGACAGTCGTGTGCTTATACACCAACAATAAACAGGTAAAGGATCAAATAAAAAGTACAATCCCAGAGAAGTGGCAAGATGGGGCAACCCGGTCTCTGAAGCCCTCTGCAAAGGAGATCTGCAGTGGGTCTCTGACTCTCACCCTGGGGGGCTGTGGACCCCAACATCGAGCTTGCTCTTCATACAGAGCTTGGCCGTTGCCACCGCTGGGACATCGCAACGGACTGGACAGTCACTGTGGCGCAAACAGTGCCGCCACCACTGCTGCCGCTGCAGCCCGCCGCCGCTGCCACCGCCGCTGCCGCGGCCTCCATGATGGCCATAGCACATCACACCACCCGGGCCCGAGGCGATCCACATCAAACCCCTTCAGGGAAGATCTGCTGGGGTCACTGCCACCTCTCCTGTGACTGAGACTGTCCTGCCCACCTGCTGTAAGGCTCCTGTTGCCTGCCCTGAGGAAGGCAGTCATCTTGTTCCAATCCGGCCCCAACCATCTGGGGCGAGTAGCTGAGATAGCACCACCTGCTGGCGATTCAAGGTAACAACACCAAAATGGGAGAAACAAGCGTGATAAAGACATAGGCCAGAGTGGTGAACAGAGGGTGATCTGAACTGTCCATCACAGCAGACCAGGGGCAACTGACCCCAACTGCAAACTAATTTACCAGCTTGAAAAGAAAACTAGAAATCAGACCTGAAAGGACATTGGACTTAAACGAAATGTCTCAGAGTGTGCTTCATTGATTCTATTAGTTTAATGACGTAGTTCTATCCCTACTATTGTTCCCTTTTTTCTTTTTTCCTTTTTCTTTTCTTCTCTTTTCTTCTCTCTGTAAACCATGTCTTTGTATAGAGGAACAGCACACTAACAAGGTGGTTGGTTAGCTTGTATGTTAGCATCACTATATGCTTTATTTTTATTTTTTATTTTTTGTATGAGAGTTGGTTCATCTGTAGCTGTGGTCTATTGTTTTTATCTGTTTCAGTATAGACCTCTCTCTCTACTTGTTGGCACACTTGTTTGTTTCCCCCCTTACTCCTCTATCTCTCCACTCCCCTCTTCAACCCACTATCTGCTCCATTCTCTCCCCTCTGCTAACCACATTTTATTTCAGGGAGTAAACCTACAGCCCCACTGCACGGACAGATTCCAGGGCAGTGGGAAGTGGGTTCCACATTATCCACACACCTGTCAGTGAATACCAGGACTTACAGACAGATTTTGAATCACAGCTCTCCCCTTAAGTAAATCTCAAAATTGCAAAAAGGACCACCTCCAACCAACAGTGCAACTCCAGAATTGAACAAAGTAAGAGGACATACATAAAGAATAGGAGATTGAACAAATAGAATTAAAACCAATCCCTTTACCCCTTAATAGCAGAATTAAAGAAGACGGTGACGTGGAGGGAAGGAAAAAGTAGGGAGGGGGAAAAAACCACACAAATGAAGAAAAACCAAAAGAAGAATATAGTTCTCACACAGACCCCTGGGAAATCAGACACTGAGAAAACAGATTCTGGAACACAAACAATGAAGAGCCCCCAGAATGACTGATTACATGCAACAAACCCAGACATCAAGACTTTAATGGAGAGAATTTAAAAAATTGAGGAGAGACAAGAGGAAAATAGGAAGGAAGCTGATGTCAGAAATGACAGCGGTAAAGAATACTGTGATGGAAATGAACAACAGACTAATAAGCATGGAAAGCAGAATCAGCCAAGCAGAAGAAAGAATCTCAGAGCTCGAAGACCAAAACACAGAACTAACCCAAACTGTCAAAAGCATAGAAAAGAAGCTCAAAAAGACAGAACAAAACCTGCAAGAGATGAATGATCACTTCAAGAGACCAAACCTAAAAGTAATTGGGCTTCCTGAGGCAGAGAGAGAAACAGAAGCCACACTGGAACAATCATTTCATGAAATCATTCAAGAAAACTTCCCTCATCTCATTAAGGATGAAAAAATTCAAACACAAGAGATTCAGAGAACCCCTGTAAGACAACAAATGAGAAGACCCACTCCAGAAACACAGAATAATTCGCCTAAACAAAGTAGTTATAAAAGGAAAAATCCTAAAGGCAGCAAGAGAAAAAGACCAGATACCTACCAGGGAAAACCAATTAGAATAGCAGCAGATTTATCCACAGAAACCCTTCAGGCCAGGAGAGCCTGGAGCCCTATCTTCAAAGTTCTAAAAGAGAAACAATTTCAACCAAGAATAACCTACCCAGTCAAACTAAGCTTCATTAGTGAGGGAGAATTGAAATCTTTTCCAGATATCCAATCCCTAAGAACCTACGCTGCCACCAGACCACCTCTACAAGAAACACTTAAGAAAGTACTGAACAGAGAAGAAAAAGAAAAAAGAACAACAGCATTCTTCACAAGAGTACAGGCAAAAGATAAAAACACACATGAGCCAAATCCAGAACCCAAAGAAAGACAGCAAACAAACAGGAACAACTCTGTAAGAACCTTATGACAGGGATCAACTCTTGCATTCCAATTGTTAGCCTAAATGTGAACGGACTAAATGCACCACTGAAAAGACATAGAATGGCAATATGGATAAAATATCATCAGGCAACAATCTATTCCCTTCAAGAGACTCACCTCACTAAAAAAGACACCCACAGACTCAAAGTAAGAGGATGGGAAACAAACTTTCAGGAGAACGGAATACAAAAGAAAGGAGGAGTAGCGATCTTAATTTCAGTCAAAATACCCCTCAAGCTATTAAAAATCAAAAAAGATACAGAAGGCCACTACATAATGATAAAAGGCTCAATCCATCAACAAGAAATATCTATCCTAAACATATATGCACCCAACATAGGTGCGCCAACTTTCATAAAGCAACTTCTTGGAAAACTAAAGAAAGATATCGACTCTAACACTATCATAACTGGGGACTTTAATACCCCACTCACAACCCTAGACAGATCATCAGGACAAAAAATGAGCAAGGAGATCCAGAACCTCAATGTGACTTTGGACCAATAGGACTTAATTGATACCTACAGAACACTCCATCCAAAGACCACAGAACACACATTCTACTCATCACTCCATGGAACATATTCTAACATCGACCACATACTCGGCCATAAATCAAGCATAAGCAAATTTAAAAGGACCGAAATTCTACCAAGCACCTTCTCGGACCACAGTGGAATAAAAATAAACATTGACACCAACAAAGTCCCCCCAAAACCCACAAAGACATGGACACTAAACAGCATGATGCTAAACTACTCCTGGGTCAATGACGAAATCAGAACAGGGATCAAAAGATACCTGGAAACAAATGAAAATGAAGAAACATCTTACCAAAATCTTTGGGATGCCCTGAAAGTTGTAGTAAGAGGGGAATTTATATCCCTACAGACACACATGAAGAAAATGGAAGGAACAGAAATTCACAACCTAACAAGCCACCTAAAGAAGCTGGAAAAACAAGACCAAAAAACCCTAATTTCAGCAGAAGAATCCACATCACCAAAACAAAAGCCCAAATCGAGGACATAGAAGACAAAAAGATGATACAAAAAATCAATGAAACAAAAAGCTGGTTTTTCAAAAGGATAAACAAGATCGATGGTCCCCTAGCTAGACTGACCAAGAAAAAATGAGAAAAAAACCAAATAAGCACAATCAGAAACACAAAAGATGAGGTCACATCTGACCCTGAAGAAATACAAAAGATAACTAGAGACTACTACGTACACTTGTATGGAAACAAACTTGAAAACCTTAGGGAAATGGAGGACTTTCTGACATCACACAACATACCTAGGTTGGAACAAGAAGAAATTGAGACCCTAAATAGACCAATAACAATCAAGGAAATCGACTACGTAATAAGAAACTTCCTACAAAAAAAAAGCCCTGGTCCAGATGGCTTTCCAGCAAAATTCTAAAGACATTTAAGGAGGAGCTGATAACAATCTTACTGAAAGTATTCCAGGTGATTGAAAAAGATGGAACTCTCCCCAAATCATTTTACAAAGCCAAAATCACATTGATACCCAAGCCAAGTAAAGATCCAACAAAAAAAGAACTACAGGCCAATATCTTTGATGAACATAGATGCTAAAATTCTCAACAAGATCCTAGCACACTAGATTCATCAATACATCTCAAAAATCATCCACCATGACCAAGTAGGCTTCATTCCTGGGATGCAAGGCTGGTTCAACATTCGTAAAACCATAAATGTAATTAAATACATCAACAGATGTCAAAACAAAAGCCACATGATTATATCATTAGATGCAGAAAAAGCTTTTGATAAAATCCAGCACCCCTTCTTGATAAAACCCTTGAACATCTAGGCATACGGGGAACATACCTCAAAATAGTAAAAGCCATCTACGAGAAACCCACAGCCAGCATACTCCTAAATGGACAAAAATTGGAACCAATTGCCCTGAAAACGGAAACTAGGCAAGGATGCCCATTCTCACCCCTCCTGTTCAACATAGTATTGGAAGTCCTGGCTAGAGCAATCAGAGAAGAGGTGGCAATCAGAGGTATTCAAATAGGAAAAGAGGAAGTCAAGTTATCTCTCTATGCAGATGATATGATGGTGTACCTTGAAAACCCAAGAGAATCTGTCAAAAGCCTCCTTACGTTGATAAAGGCCTTTGGTAAAGCCTTAGGATAAAAAATAAATGTACAAAAGACAATCACATTTCTCTACACCAAAAATAAACAAACAGAAACCCAAATAAAAAACACAATTCCATTCACAATAGCAGCACAAAAAAAATGAAATACCTTGGCATTTTCCCTAACCAGAGACGTGAAAGACCTTTACAATGAAAATCACAAAACACTGCTCAAAGAAATCAAAGCTGACACGAACAAGTGGAAAAATATCCCATGCTCATGGATTGGAAGAATCAACATTGTGAAGATGTCCATCTTACCTAAGGCAATCTACAAATTCAATGCAATACCCATTAAATTACCAACAACATTCTTCTCAAACCTAGAAAAAACAACAGAAGAATTCATATGGAAATACAAACGCCCAAGAATAGCCAGAACAATCCTCAGCAAAAAAAAAAAAGTAAAGCAGGTGGTATCACAATACCAGACATCAAACTTTACTATAAAGCTACAATCATCAAAACAGCTTGGTTTTGGTAGAGGAACAGGCATATAGATCAATGGAACAGAATTGAGATTCCAGAAGCAAAACCTCAATTTCTCAACCAACTCATCTTCGACAAAGGCCCCACCACCTACCACTGGGGAGAGGAGAACCTATTCAGTAAATGGTGCTGGGAAAACTGGCTGACCACATGCAAAAGATTGAAACAGGACCCCTATCTATCCCCATGCACAAAGGTTAATTCCAAATGGATCAGAGACCTAAATGTAAAACCTCAAACCACAAGAACCTTAGAAAAGGATGGAAATACCCTCATGGAAATTTGAACTGTCATCCAATTCCTGAACAAAACCCAAAACCCACAGGTCCTAAGTAGAAGATAGACAAGTGGGACCTTATTAAACTGACAAGGTTCTGCAAAGCCAAAGAAACCATCAAGAGAGCTGGGAGACAGCCTACAGACTGGGAAAAAGTATTTGCCAACTCCAGGTCTGACAAAGGCTTAACATCCTGGATCTACAAGGAACTGAAACGTACTGAAAAGAAGAAAACAAACAACCCCATTATAAAATGGGCAAAAGATATGAACAGACACTTCACATAAGAAGACATCCGAGCAGCCAACAAACACATGAAGGAATGCTGAACCTCACTAATCATCAGGGAGATGCAAATCAAAACCACACTGAGATATCACCTAACTCCAGTCAGAATGGCAATTATCAACAACTCAAAAAATAACAGCTGCTGGAGAGGGTGTGGTGAAAAGGGAACACTTCTACACTTTGGTGGGAGTGTAAACTAGTGCAACCTCTGTGGAAAGCAGTGTGGCGATTCCTAAAAGCTCTAAAAATTGACCTTCCATATGATCCTGCAATCCCCCTACTGGGAACATACCCTGAAGAATTCAAATCACTGTATAAAAAAGATACCTGCACACGTATGTTTATCGCAGCGTTGTTCACAATAGCAAGAACCGGGAAACAACTATGCAGTCCATCAAAAGAGGACTGAATTTTAAAAAATGTGGTACATATACATGATGGAATACTACACAGCCATAAAAAAGAACAAAATCATGAATTTCGCAGCAACCTGGATGGAACTAGAGTCTATAATACTGAATGACCTCTCACAGAAACAAAGATCTGAGTATCGTATGTTCTCACTCATATAATGAACCTTGAACATCCAATGTAATACTATAAGAAAATGACTGACAGTATTGGGAAACTATGGGGGGGATGGGATTAATGGTAGCTAATATCTGTCTGGGGATGGGAAAACACCTCTTATCAACAGGGTGCCTGAATGAAACGTAATTGTACACCTAACCCTTAACTGTACCCCATAAAACCATGGTAAAAAATATTGATTAATAAAAAAAGTATAATCCCATTCACAATAGCAAAAAAAGAGAAATACCTCAGCATTCTCCTAACCAGAGAAGTGAAAGACCTTTACAATGAAAACAATAAAACACTGCTCAAAGAAATCAAAGATGACACAAACAAATGGAAAAATATTCCACACTCATGGATTGGAAGAATCAACATTGTTAAGCTGTCCATCCTACCAAAGGCAATTTATAGGTTTAACACAATACCCATAAAATTACCAGCATCATTCTTCTCAGACCTAGAAACAACAATACAGAAATTCATATGGAAACATAAACAATCACGAATAGCCAAAACAATTCTCAGCAAAAGAAACAAAGCAGGAGGTATCATACTTCCAGTCTTTAAGCTTTATTATAAGGCTACAATAATCAAAACAGTCTGGTAATGGTATAAGATCAGTGGAACACGATAGAGATTTGGGGAGCAAAACCTCAATTTCTCAACCAACTATTCTTTGACAAAGCCCCCACTAACAACCACTGGGGAGAGTTGAACTTATTCAGTAAACGGTGCTGGGAAAACTGACTGACCACATGCAGAAGATTAAAACAATACCCCTATCCACCTACCACCATACACAAAAATCAACTCTAAATGGATCAAAGACCAAAGTATAAAACCTCAAATTATAAGAAACTTAGGAAATTTAGGAGACACCCTTATGGAAATTGGAATTGGCAACCAATTTCTGATCAAAACCCAAAGTGCCCATATCATAAGAGATAAAACAGACAAGTGAGACCTCATCAAACTGAAAAGCTTCTGCAAAGCAAAAGAAACCATCAAGAGAGCAGGGAGACAGCCCAAAGAATGGGAAAAAATATTTGCCAACTGTGTATCTGACAAAGGCCTAACATCTAGGATCTACAAGGAACTCAAACGTGCGGAAAGAAAAAAACAAACAGCCCCATTACAAAGTGGGCAAAAGATATAAATAGGCACTTCTCAAAAGACATAGGAGCAGTCAACAGATACATGAAAAAATGCTCAGCCTCACTAATCATAAATAATTGCCAGTTAAAACCACACCTGAGATACCACCTAACTCCATTCAGGATGACCATCATCACTAACTCAAAAAACAACAGATGCTGGAGAGGATGCGGAGAAAAGAGCACACTTCTACATTCTTGGTGGGATTGTAAACTAGTATAACTTCTGTGGACCTTCCAAACAACCCAGCAAATCCCCATTCTGGGAATATACCCTGAGGAACTCAAATCACTCTATGAAAAAGATGCCTGCCCATGCATGTTTATTGCAGCATTATTCACAATAGCAAAAAACATGGAACCAACCATGCTGCCCATTGAAAGTGGACTGAATTTTTAAAAGTGTGATACATATATACAATGGAATATTATGCAGCCATAAAGAAGGACAAAATTATGAACTTCACAGCAACTTGGATGGACTTAGAGGCTATAATATGCAGTGATCTATCACAGAACCAAAGAACTGAGTACCACATTTCTCTCCCATAAGTAGACCCTGAACAATTATCATAATGCTGTAAGAAAGGGATTGGCAGTAGTGGAAAACCGGCAGGGGCAGGGGGCATGTTTCATCAATAAGGGTACCTGATCTCAAACCAGGTGAAGTGGGAACCAAAGTGAGGCCCAAACTTTACCTACAGTGAACAGTTGTATACTTAACCCTGAATTGTACTCCACATTTTAAAAATTAAAATTAATAAAATAAAGAGGAGCCTGGTAGAAGGGAGAGCTTACAGACTAAGCTTGCAAAAAGGATTTCTGTTTATCATAAAGCAAACAGAAAGACATTTCATCGCACACTTGTCTGGTCAATGGAGCATCGTCTCAGCCACCCACCAAGAATGCTGTAATATGATTACCAAGTGCTTACTGCTGTCTATCACAGGGTCCTATGATGTCAGCATGTGAGAACCAGTGATTGCTACCCTGTTGGAGCTCACAGTTGTAATTTGATTTAAAGATTTGGGATGAAAAAGAAAGTTAATATAGCTGGAATTCAACAAGCCTCAGGTCCAATTCCAGTGAATACCTCTTGTGTAATATATATATAATGCACTTTAAGCCCATTTATAAAGAGATGACATAATTTCTTTGGCCTGTGTGGATTTTTTTTAGCTTTGATACTATGGAGGAAAACAAAACCAAGAATGGTCAATAGTTTAGTGCTGATGACATCTGTAGTACCTCTATTTCATGTTTGCATATTAAACTACTTCCTTTGACATACTTGGGAACATAAAACTTTATATGGGTAAGAATTTTAAAATGCAGGTAAGATGCATAACAAAATTCTAAATTTTGCAAATTTTAAAACATGTTTAACTTAATACTTTTGGCCATCTTTCTGCTTGCAGACTCAATTCTAGGAAGTTTTATTTGGTTTATTTTATTTAATTCTGATGACAAAGTTTTGATGTAAATTTGATAGGCAGATTCGAAAAATGGTCTCTAGGAGTTTTTGCCCTAATCTCCGGAGCCTATGAATATACCAGTTGTATCACTTCCATGATTGTGTTATTATATGGTTCAGTTAACACTGAAACAAGGAGATTAACTGGGGAGGCTGACCTAAATCATATAAGCCCTTGGAAGAAGAGAACTTTCTCTGGCAGGTGACAGAATTTAAAAAGATCTGTAGGTCGGGCTTGGTGGCTTCCAGCACTTTGGGAGGCCGAGGCAAGTGGATTGACTGACCCCGCGGGTTCAAGACCAGCTTGGGCAACGTGGCAAAATCTCGTCTCTACAATAAAAATAAAAAAATTAGCCAGGCTTGGTAGTATGCGCCTGTAGTTGTGGCTACTTAGAAGACTGAGGGAGAAGGATCGCCAGAGCCCAGCAGGTCCACGCTGGGGTAGCCGTGAGTGTGCTACTCCACTTTAGCCTGGGTAACAGAGACTCCAACTCAAAAACAAACAAATAAATAAAGATTTGTAGCGTGAAAAGAATTTGACTCTCTGATGGTATCTTGAAGATGTAAGAAGACACATGAGAAGGAATGCACTATCCTCAATGTGTTGGGAGAGCCCCTGGATTATAGCAAGGAAACAGGGACCTAAGTCATACAACCATAGGAAATGAATTCTACCAACAAACTGAATGAGCTTAGAAGTGGGTTTCGTCCAAGATCCTTCACATAAGAGATCAAGCAGCCCACAGTTTGATTTCACATTTGAGACCCTATGTAGAACAACCAGGTGAGCCCATCTGATTTCTGACCTACCAAACTGTGTCAACTTATTAAATATGTTGTTTGAAGTTGCTACATTTGTGGTGATCTTCTTTGCTGCAGTAGATCTCAGGAAAATAAGATGCGGGCAATAGTTGTTCATTTTCTCTTTCAATCTTTTTCTCCATTGCCTATTTGAACCAGAAAAACTTACTCACGTCTAGTATTCTTGACTCTATATCAGAGATTGACTTAGGGGCCAAATTCAGTTGACTGCTTCTTTTTTTTTTGGAGGGGGAGTTAGAGTTGGAGTCTCACTCTTGTTGCCCCGACTGGAGTGCAGTGGCACACTCATGGCCACCGCAGCCTCTATCTGCTGGGCTTGGGTGATCCTTCTGCTTCAGCCTTCCAAGTAGCTGGAACTACACATGCACACCACCATGCCCGGCTAGTTTTTGTGACTTATTGTAGAGATGAGGTCTCACCAAGTTACTCAGGCTGGTCTCGAACCCCTGGGCTCAGGCAATCCTCTCTCCTTGCCTTCCCAAAATGCTGGGATTACAGGCTGAGCCACTGTGCCCGGCCTACTGTTTGTTTTTATAAATAAAGTTTTATTAGAACATACCCATGTCAATTCATTTGAATATTGTTCATGGCTACTTTCATGTTACAATAGCAGAATTGAGTAGTTACTATACAGACTATAGAGGTTCACAAAGCTGAAAATGTTTACTCTATGGCCTTTTACAGAAACAGTTTGCTGAACCTGTTCTATACTTTAGTATAGAATGACTTCTCCAGCAGACTTCACTCTTGGTATGTTTTGTTTTGTTTTGTTTTTTTATAGAAAGCAGGATTTATTGAGAGGACAGAAAAACTCCCACAGTGGGAGGGGACCCAAGGTTGCTCAGTATGTATTGTTGAATCAAATTGGGTTTTATCTCTCACCAGGTGAAAGTACAGCACTGTAACGCTCCATGAACTCACTTCAATGGTTCATAATTGTAGGAAAGTGAGGTTGCTCACCTTTTAAATATATTTACTTTTGCATTCTTAGATTTACTTTTCATAAATTTTACTAACCATATATTTTGCCATATAGTCTTTCTTTTGTCCTTTACCCATTTCATTCACTGTAAATACTTGTGGCATTGAGAAGAGGTGACTTGAGGTCGAGGTATTAGTGAGTTTGTGCCAATGGTGTCTGAACAAACAGTAGATGTCAGCCTTATTGTATGTTGGGATGCCACTCTCAAAGCAAATTGAAAGACAGGTGCAAATGTGTCATTCTGCCTAGGGTGACATGTTCACTTTTTAGGAACAACCTGATATTGACTCATGTTTAACACATAATAAAGGCTCCTTGGACATCAGCTAGGGTGACAACTATAATTGCTTACACGAGGAAATAAATTATCTAAGGCATTCCTAGAAGTATCACTAAGAAGTTTAACTTATCAACTCTCATCTTTTTATATGGTCTTTCCACTTTTGCAACTAAAAATATTTGGATAAAAATACCACATGGAAAGAAAAACTTTGTTTTCACTTGGTGATATTTGTGCCAGTTTTTCATTAGGGGAAATTTATAAGCTGCTACCAGGCAATTTTTGTGAAAGTCACATGTTAAAAATGGCTCTTCACTTCTAGGGTCTTCCTTCCCAAAATTCATAACCCCTGTCATGAGAAAAATATCAATTCTACAAAATGCCCAAGCACCACTTTACAAAACTGTCAAGGTCATCCAAAATAAGGAAAACCAGACACGGCCACAGTCTAGAGAATTCTAAGGAGACACACTGACTAAATCTGATGTTATCCTGGAACAGAAAAAGGATATTCATTAAGAACAAGAAAATTTGAAGACGTTTGGACTTCAGTTAATAAGAGCATATCAATATTGTTTTATTAATGGTGACAAATATACTATGTTAATGTAAGATATTAAGTATAGTATAAATGAGGTGTGACACGTAGGGGAATTTTTGGATTTAACTTCACGTATTTCCTGTAAATCTAAAATTCTCCCCAAATAAAAAACTCATTTAAAGTAAAAGTTGCATGTGTGTGAATTTATGGGAAAAAAATCATAAGTTGAATAACAAATGGGCAATGTTTGCCTTTGAAAAAAGAAACAGTACTGGGGTCAGAGGATGGAGAGTGAGAGGAGATTTATATGCTTCACTCTGTATAATTCTGCAGTCTTTGGATATTGCCGAGTGACAAAGTGATTATATATGAATTCTGTGCCTGACAAAACAGCATCAGTACATTTAGTTTGGTCCTATCCCAAATTTGTGACCAACGTGTTTATAGTCATGAAATGAAAAAATTCTAAATTAATTTTGTAATGTCACATACAAATCTAAGGAGATAGGAAAAAAACATGATAGCAGAAAGCTTTGAAGTCAGTGCTTTATTTATTTATGAATTTTTGCTTCATCTTATCACAATGAATATTTTGAATGATGGGAAGACTTTGTTTTATTGGTGACTTGAGTACATTTCTCAAACCTTGGTTTCTTCATGTATAAGAAGATGAGGATTTGTTAAATAATATATAGGTCCCTGTCTCTCTGCTCTCCATGGGAGTTGACATGAAGCTTTAGATTGAAAGTTTCATCGTGGTTTGTCCTTAGATAACTTGAAGTCATGCTGAAGTAGATTGACTTCCAGTCAACTCTTTCTAAACCACAGCATTTGTCTATGAAGTTAAATTAATTGCGTATACATTTGTTTCAAAACTTTGACTCCCCAAATAGTTCCGAGAAATGATTAATGGGACTAAGGAATTTTGGGTGAAGATCTTGTGATCTGAAATTAAGTTTACTTTAGGTAAGTACCTGCTATTCGAGGCCAGCATTAAATTAGTGATCCAAAACCCTAAAAGGGCCTTTTATAGAGAATCAGTTCTATTAATGGTGATGTTGGTTGAATGCAGAAGCCCAGGAAAAGTCCAGACTTTCAACATTGTTTAACCACATCAACTATAATTAGAGCCATGATGTTCAATACAGTAACCATTAGCCACATATGGCTGTTCAACATTTGAAGTGTGGCACTCCCAGATTGAGAGATGCTGCAAGTGTGAAATACACTCTGATCTCAAATACTTAATATGACAAAAGTAGAATGTAAAGGATCTCATTATTGTTGCAATTATTGCATGTTGAAATTCTATATTTTTTTATTTTAAAGATGTGGGGTACAATTCAGGGTTTGTACATAAGTGGTCATCATACTGGTGAAAGTTGAGTCTTCCACTGGTCCTCATTTTGCCTGGTTTGGGATCAGGTGCCCTTACTAGTGTCATGTGCCCCACCTCCCTCCCCTAGCAGTGACCCACAACTGCCAATCCCTTTCATGTAGTGTTTTGGATATGCCACATTAAATAAAATGAACTATTAAATAACTTCACTAGTTTCTTTTTATTTTTTCAATGTGACTGCTAAAACTTTTAAAATTACGTAGGTACATCAAAATTTAGCTTGTGTTATAATTCGATTAAGCAAAGTTGATTTAGAAGAAACATAGAAAACTTTTAAGTACCATTTCAAGTATTGGTTCAAGTTTTAATAGAAAACTTCCAGATATAATATAGGAAGTTTATCAGGATGCTAGGTATTCCTATATAAATGTTAGGATCTTTGGATAATTTGTACATAATATTTTAAATATTGCAGCATATCAATATGGGGGAGAGCAACCAAAGCCACTGTTCATTTAAAAGAAAGACAGCATTTATAAGAAAGAAGGAAATGCTTGAACTTCAGTTTGTCTAGGAGTCACCATCTTTGCACCTTACTGTAAAAAAATATGTGTATGATTGCCTACAAGAATGCCTCTTCTCCATATTTAAATGAGTATCATTCTGCCTTGCAGACAACTGGACTTTCCTGGTCAGTAACCTAAAACCCAGGGTATGCTTCCCAAGAAGCATAGTAAAAGTCCCAAAAGTTAAGAGCCCACATGAACTTGAGGCCTGCCACAGACAGTAGCATTCTAGCTTTTTCCCAGGTAAGTATAGCGAGTGTGAAATATTCCACGACCATGTCCAAAACTGTGGTACAGTTGGATGAGTGCTTCTGTATCCTCACCCCGCCTTGTAGATACATGACCTTCTTGCACTGTGACTCATATCCCTGGGGCACTCCCAGGAGGTCTCCAGCCTTCCTATGCTCTAGTGCCTCCAATAAACTCAAAAAAGTCTATCAGAGACTTAAAAAAATACCTAATAGGTGTCTGTTCACAAATATGTGGTCTCCACCGAAAAAAATGGCAGAGCTATGACAAATATGAGACATTTTAAACAATTATTAGTCGTAGGATTTTTTTTAACCTAAGGGCACACTCTGGCTTTCTACTTCTTTGGTTAAATTCATGATGTAGCACTTTCAACCTAGCTCCTAATTGTAAGACGTATTAGCTGGGGTAGTTGACCATTTTACTAATTTTAAAGAAGTGAGTTTTTCCTGGCTTCAGTATTTATTTACTCCTGCAAATAATGAGGAAAATGCCACTGTGATGAAGCAATTGACTTTTGCAGAAGTTATGACTTGTCTGTCTTCTGTATGTTTTTACAATATGTTCTCATTTATATAATGGTTCAAATTATCTGGTAAATGCCAAGGTCACACTAAGTTCATATTTTGGAAATACCTGTGCAAATATAGTGCTGTGAAATGACTTTTTTTCCCTTGAGGAGATGGAGAATTGTGGGCAGATTGGGGCTGATTCATGCTCTTATTGCAGTTTTATCAAATGAACAAAAGCATTAGCTTCAACCGACTGACCTCAAGTTATGCCTCAGCATTTTAATTGCTAAAAAAGATGAATACCTGATAAAAGACAGGTTAAAAGATTAATTTTATAGACACCAAAGAATTTGCAATGCAATAAACCTAATTCTGAAAATGGCATGGACATCCAATTATCGTACTCTGTAGATAAAGAGCATGTTTCTGTTTTTTAAAAAATTTATTTTATTTTTAAAATATGGGGTACAAATGACAGTTAGATACATACATGGTCATCATACAGGCAAAGTGTGGGTACCCTTATTGATGTTATGTGCCCCCGGCAGTGCCCCACTTCTGCCAATCCCTTTCTTATGGTATTATGATAAATGTTCAAGGTTCCCTTATGAGTGAGTCCATGTGGTACTCAAATCTTTGTTTCTCTGATAAATCACTGAGTATTATAGACTCTAATTCCATCCAAGTTGCTACAAAGTTCATAATTTCATTTTTCTTTATGGCTGCATAATATTCCATTGTGTATGTGGATAAAGGGCATATTTCTTGTTAGCATTATGAATCCCTGAAACCTTTCATATGTTCCATTCTTTCCATTTTAATCTGTAGTACTAAGGCACCCTCTGTTCCAGGATGCAGCTCTATAAGCCAAAGTCTTATCATTACTTACTGGATCAAATGGTCACCAACCGAGTCTCAACATTTCTGAAATCCCAATACATTTTTTAATTGGTAATTTGATTAAGCAACATCTTCATTTGAAAACCTATTACAAATATATTTTAAATTGCTCCCCTCTGCCCAAAACCCTTGAGTTGTCTGGAAGCCTGGAGATGACATGAGTTTAGGAAACTTACTATCACAGATTGATTCCATGGAGCTTCCTGTTAGCAGAGTGAAAAGGTGGATTAGTATGCAAAAGACCATTATTCCAAGGGTATAGAATACCACTTAAAATACCTTCCAAACTCTTGCTTTATACCTCTATTTTTTTAGAAGTCAGTGTTCAGAGAAGAAACAGAGTAGAAAACTTCCTTTGGTAAAATCCCAGTTTAAATATCATGGAACCCACTCACAGGAAGAAATAGTATTGACTTTTTCTCTTCCAAAATAAAATATGATGAAATTCTCCCGAAAGACCGTGACTCATTTATTCCTCTGCCTGCCCTGGTCCTTTGAGTTCTCATTTCCCCTTCAGCTTCTTAGAAGGCTCAATTATCCCCTCCAACTTGTACCTGCTTGCTCTGACTTACATGGTGCTTGGGGAACTCCCCCCATTTTCCAAGCATTACATGCCAGCTGGTATTGCCACTTCTTTTTTCATACAAATATCTTGTCTCTGCTTCCACTGGCATTCTCCTTAAGAGCACAGAATGTGTTTTATTCATATTTTATCATCCCTGCCTAGGAATACACATAGGAATATGCCCAATTCAATGAAACAGGAAAAATAATATGGATCATCTATTACAACATGTACTTTTAGGGTATGGTAAGAAAAGTGTGCCTTTAAATGCCTTTGAAACTCATGAATGACTGAACACATCTGAACTCCCTCAGCTCATACCTCATAGGATTTTGAACACTTTCTGTTGGAGCTACATTCTTTGCTTTTAATGATACTGACTGTGTGTGTTCAGTTGCTTATGATGTGTGCCTATTTTTCACATTTTTGGCTTTTCTTAGTCATGCCTAGGACATGTATGTAATATAGACACCTGATAGATTCATCTTAATATTACATGACTTATAAATCATAAACTGATGTTTGAAGGAGCAGTTGTCTGCCTCAGCTTCAGCTACCCCACTCTTTATTCCTGGTTTTCTAGCTGCAGAATGAACAGAAGTATTCCTTTTCTCCCAGGTATTCATCTCAAAAAAATATCCTGGGAATTTTCAGGGAACATGAGTTAAGGATTAAAACTTTATTCTTAGGATAACATAAAATGAGTAGTCATGCTTTGAGAATGATTAGAAAATACATCTAGTGACATTTTCCCCTTAAGTTCAAACTTTCCCCCCTAAGTAGTGGTAAGATTAAATCTAGAACAAATAATTCTTTAAACACATGAGTAGCCGTTTTGATTGGGTTTCAAGAGTTTGAAGTAAGGCAATTTTGGTCTCTGGTGATTAGAGTAGGGGTACTGAAGTTCATCACTGCTTTTTTGTGTGTTTCTGGAAAATGAACTGTTTATAACATGTGCTGATATAATCGAGTACCAGGGTAGAACAATTATTTTATCCATTGTTGCTTAAGAAAACATTTAGGATGTTTTAATACACATGTTAATGATGATATTCCTAAAGAATAGTGGTCTTATATTTCTATATAAACTAAAAATAATTCTGTAAGATTTCAGGAAAAAATAAATATCAGGTTCCCTAAAGAAGTTAAAAAAAAAAAAGAAGCAAAAAAATTAATTCTAAGACATGGTCACTAAGTGCTTTCATAGTAAGACAATAAGGCACTTGAATAAAGTAGAAATCCTCAAATGTTTTTTGGTGATAAATGATTCAAATGACTGAAAATGCCTTATATGATAGGAACTCACATGCATTCTGACTAAATAATAATAATAATAATAATAAATCAAGTAGACATGTCCCTATGGAAAATAAATCAGTAGGTAATCTGCCCATGTAACCTTGATCTCCCTGCCATATTGCCCACAGCCCCATTTCTTTTTATGTGTTTACCTATATCTACCCTTTCTCCAATCAGCCCTGGACTTCAGGGCAAGTGAAGGAATCCCCAGACTCAGTCATGAGTCTAATGTGAATAAGAACTGGTGTGGACCAAAGATTTCAACCGGGAAGGCAGCTGGTAGCCAGATGCTCCAAGCTGGTTTGGATGAAAGTTGGGAATTGTCTCAAGAGATCACTGGGTGTGACACCCAGATGTCATTCTCCATGTGCACCAGACATGTAAAAAGTCTAAGAAGCAACCAAAGAAGGCGAGTCTACTACCTTTGAAAGCAATTGGTTCTGGAATGCCATAACACCTGTTCAGGCTAATGAGAATAAGAAATTTCCTGAGGTATTCTAAGGAAAGTTTCTTAGATCCTTAAGCAGAATTGCAGGATCAAACAGCCTTTTTCTTTTCTGACTCTGTGTGTGCTTTAAATCCTGAAATGCTCTCCATATTATCTCTCTACCAAGCATGAAAAGGATGACTGTGTTTTCAGAATTTCATCAACAAAATTCAACATTTAAAAACACTTTCCAAAGAACAACTGTGGTACTCTTTTTCTGAGTACCACAAAGCATCAAGACTAAATGAATGGAAATTGCAATATTAGATTTTCACTTAAAGTACATTCAAACATTCTAATTACTGTTCCTGTTTCTTAATATGCTTCTGGGAGAAGGAGCTGTTATATAACTAAGTGAAGCTCTAAGATTACTATAGAACTGAATTTATAATTTGTTCCTGTCAAGTCTCTTCCATTAGCTTAAATACATATCCCAAATATAAGCCCCACAGAGCAGAGTTTCAGTTCCCATTTGTTATACTTTAGAAAATGAACTGTTTATAACATGTGCTGATATAATCGAGTACCAGGGTAGAACAATTATTTTATCCATTGTTGCTTAAGAAAACATTTAGGATGTTTTAGAGAGTTGAATAGAGTTGAATTAGAATTAGAGATGGATGCATTGTTCTGTGTTGCATTTTTGTTTGTTTGTTTGCAGTATCCTCTTTTATAAAGCTGTTAAGATTTTTCTTGATATATCGAGATGATTTTGATAAAATTCTCATTCTTATTTCATCTATAGGAGCTTAATTCCTTCTTTTCTCACTTGGAAATATAGTACTTAAATAAATAATTAGTTTTCTTATCAAATGTCATTCTAAACCACAAACACCATAATTAGGCACTTCTGGGTTTTTGTCCACAAACCAAATTGTTATGTTTGTTGTTGTCGTTGTTGGTTTATTTTTTGTGTTGTTTTGTTTTACCATCTTCAAGTGGCCTTTGTTAGTTCCTTCCCTATCGAGGTAACTGTGGTGAGAATAGGAATTGTTGCTTTATTCCACAATAACACTGAGGTCATTTTACCATTTAAGGCACAATTTATTTTTTTCAACTCGGTTCTCTCTAGACTTTGGGCTCTATTAATGTGCCTCAAAGCCAAAATAGAGTGGAATTTGGAGACAAAAGGAGTCAAAACGTATCTCTGCAGATCTACTAGCCACCACTTTAACTCTTATCTCAAAGATTATTAATCATATTTCAGGTCACTACTATGAGCATAATTTTGAAAGTCTTCCTTTTTGCTATTTGGAATTTCTTAATTTGATTTGATTGTCTATAAAAAGCATCTCTCCTGTTTTTTTTTTTCTGTTCTAACCTACAGTATTTATTTTTTAAATTTTTTTCACTTTAAAGATGTGGAGTACAATTCAGGGCTAACCTACAGTATTTCAGTGAACATTTATCCTCTCAGTAGTGACTTCTCTGTGTATGTGTTTTCTTACCTTAACTGTTTTACCCAACATCTAAATCAATTATAGCAGCATGAATCTCCAAGCATGAAATGACTTTTGGAGCTGCATTTCTCTCAACCACAAAAAGAAATCCACCTTCAAAAATGGGCTGCCACCAAGCAAAGCATTTTAAAAGTTTGAGAGTATTTGATAAACACTGCACGAAACTGTTCAATTAAAATTGGTCAAGTAACTGTAACAGAAAGAAAAATAGAATCAGGGTATTTGCTAAATTAGATTAGCCCTTAGACCATTGGTCTATTTCACTCTCTAGGGTATCCTTGGCAATGTTCTAAACATCAAGTTTTGTAATAAGGCAGACACTTTTTGATAATGAACATGATTGGAAATAGAAACGAAACTTTTAGATCTCAAAGGGCCAGAATCTTGTATTCTTTAACATGTTTTATAAGTTTTTTCCTTTTCATCCTACACTTTTTTAGCTGTGTTGATGAACATAGTAGTCAATAGCTACCTATGGCTGTTAACATTTATAGTTCTGTTAATTCAAATTAACATTAAAAACTAATTTCTCAGTTCCACTGGCCACATGTCAAGTGGTCAATAACCCATGTGGCTACCATATTGGACAGAACAGATATGAAGATGCTCGATCATCACAGAAAATTCTATTGGGCAGCACTGTTACATAGGAAAGAATAATATCTGAGCATAGGTCTCAAGACTTGAGTGTCTACTGTGTGGAATGAGCTTTTGATCAACTTCTATGAGGTTAGTAACAGTGTCTGCAATGCATATGCAAATTCTCACTTTTTTGCAATGCAATGTAGCACTCTTCAGCAATAACCATTCAGCGGCTTCCCTGGCACACTGAATACTGGAACATTCCTCTAACTGGCATTTTGAGTTCTCCTTAAATGTTTGAAAGCCAAACCTCCAGCATTAGTCTTCCATCTTCAGCCTACACTCACCCCGGGCTCTAAACAAATGGCACTCCACTCGTTTCCAGACATTGCCAGGGTTTTCCTGGCTTTGAGTCCTTGCTCCCACCAGGTCAATAGAGACTTCACTTGCTTCCCTGTTTCTCAACTTTCTCTTCTTAACAGAGTGTTTACCTGTTTATATAGAGTCAAGTGTGATTTTTTCCCCTTATTTTGAACCCCTGAATCATTGGCTGTATTCTTTTTCAAGCATGTGGCTTATTCTTCCTTGCATTTCAATGATTAGTTAACATGCCTTCTAGGTCTACTTACCTTAGGAGTTGATACATGTCGCTAGGTCTTGTGCTTCAGCTTCTTTCTGTGCCTGGCACATTTTAGGCATTCAACCAATTCATTTGAAATTAGATTTAATTTAAGCACCAGGATAAAGCTTTGAAACTCATTTAGGTCTGCATAGAGTTAGCATGAGTATTGAAAAATTAGGGCCTCATTTTATTGATCAAAACCATTAAAGATCAAATTAAAAAATAACAAAAGACTATCAACTTTATGCACTCTTACAATTGCTGTAGGACAATACTGCAGATGAAAATGGTACCTACCATTATAATTTCATAATTGAATGCCACTCTGTCTTGATATAATGGATAGTATGGTATATAGGTCTTTCAATTTGTTAATATCTCCTCATGAAGACTTGATTGTTGGAATCAAGAACATTCTGGTGTAAAGCTGACAAACCTTTTAATCATGTCTCTATGTCTGCCTTTGTCTCTCAATTTCTCTTTACGCGCGCGCGCACACACACACACACACACACACACACACATAAGCGCGCATGTTTTTCTCTTTTGTGTTTGTGTGTGCGCGCGCGCATCTTCTCTCTCTGGCTGATTCTCTCTCACTCTCTTTTGTACCAATTTTCGTGTTTTTTGTTTTGTTTTGTTTTGCTTTTTCTGTCCTTAGTCTCCTCACCAAATCCTTTTATTATCATCACAGTTTTTCTCTCAAACTGCCTACTGTATTTTATTCTTTCTCTTCCTTTCTTTAATTCTATTTTATGTCTCTGAATGACTGCCCTGCTCTTTCCCATGAATAAATCATAACTTCATGACACAGCCCTATAGAGTTTGGACTCTTCTAGCCATCCAGGGATGGTTAAGCCCTCCATGAGATGAGATCAGGTTTTACCTGTGCTAGGAAGACAATCTTTTCTGGCTGTGTTCCAGAGACTGAATTTCAGTTGACATGGGGGAAGATTGAAGGTATACTTAGGTATGAATTCAGGAGCAATCAGAGCATTCCAGGATGAAATTCTGGGAAAGGCATTAGGTAAATCCATGGGACTAGACACAAGCCAATCAGTATGGTGGCTGGGTGTAGCATTTCAAAACCTCTGGGTTACTGCAATTGTTCAGACTTTCTGATGTGCCTTGATCATTATTAAGGATATATAAATAAAGTGTAATTCACTCTTTAAAAATGATGATGATGCAAAATTAGAACTAACTCCATTTAGAACACTCTATAGTATTCATCTGTTTGTGTATCTGTTTGCCCAACCTGTGGAGAATGATAGGGTTCTTTCTTATTCATGTTCGTCTACACTGTATTTAGTACACAGGTGGTGCTTATAACATTAATTGAATAGAATAAAACTGAAACTGAACTGGAGACTCCTGCTCTCTGTATGCTACAAAAAAAACACACACAAAAAAACAAAAACTAGCACTTCTAAAACTTACAATGTTGTAAATGCATATGTATACTTATAAATTATCTGTCACCCAGATTATACTAATTGCTATACACATACCTTTTATGGAATTCATTTAGGTATAATCTCAACAGTTTTGCACCTCTGGTCTTCAAGGTGATATGCAGCAGAAATAACAGTCAATCACTATCATGGCCTTCATTGATAAAGGTCATACTTCCTACTGTGCCAATGGGTTTTTATTTCAATTCACTGAGACACTGTTGCAAAAGAATACATGAATTAATTTGTCATTAGAATTTTTTTCTGGGCTGTAATATGCCTTAGGCCTGCTACAACAGACACAAACCCTGAGAACAAACACAAGCATGGTCTGCCTTTTGAAACAGTACAATTGCCCCTGTGGAGTTATGACCTAAGAAAGGAGAGCTGTTCTTGGGGTCTTTATTTTTTATTCATTGTGTCGCAGTGAAATATAGAATGCAAGTCTATAGAAATTTTCTGATGCAGTCACTTCTCAGTTGGGAGCTCCAAATACATTTATAATGACTCAGTGGAATAAAACTCTTATACCCCTAAGTGGATGTCCCCATTGTAGCCAAATGGTTAGAGTTCCACAAGAAGAATGTAATTGACATCTTTGCTTTCAAGACCACTAGACAGATATACATATCCCATAACATTATGCTGTAAATCTCAAATATACACTTAAAAAAAGTTCACTGGGCAGGGACAATAATTTTTACTACATATATATAAGATTTTACCTAAAATAATAATTTTGAAAATAAATTTTATGTGAAAAATTGCTTAGAAAGGCTATAATTATTTTGGAAGAAAGAAAAACACAACCAAAAAACTGGATAAAGATAATATCTTCATAAATGTGTCTTGACCTAGACATATAGCCACCCACCTTGCAGGTGAGAATGGGAGAGACGTAACTGAGATATGAACCTGCCATAATTATTAAGGCAATTGGTGACTTATCTTTCAATAACTACTTACCCCACATACATGTATAGACTTGTACATAGTCTATATTTAGCTTGAGTATTTCTCCATTAGACAAATCATTATTTCAATTCAAGATTCAATCCATAGACATTATGTGGTCGTTTATGTTTCCATATGAAATTCCCTTGCTGAACTCAAATAATACAGAAGACTTTTTAATTATTCAAGTTGCTTTTTAATTATTCAGATTCATATTTTGTCTTTCTTTTTCCATAGATCTTAGAAAACAAAAGATCTTTCAAAATATGCGTCAGAGCTATGCCCAGCAATTGCCTACCCCTGGTATTATCTATATCTTTTCAGCTGCCATCTTGGTGAAGAATATGACTTTGTTTTGCTTAGTTCAAAGTATTATTTTTTACATATAAAATAATAAATGACTTCAACAAACTTTACATTAAACCATTGCCAAGATGCAAAATTGAGCTCCGGTGTAATGTACTTCTTTTTTTAATTTTTAATTTTAAAGATGTGGAGTACAAGCCGGGCTCGGTGGCTCAGCCTGTAATCCTGCGCCTTTGGGAGGCTGAGGTGAGTGGATTGTCTGAGCCCGCAAGTTCGAGACCCGCCTGGGCAGCGAGACCTCAGCTCTACAATAAATCAAAAAATCAGCTGGGCATGGTAGCGCGTGCCTGTAATTCCGGCTACTCGGAAGGCTGAGGCTGAAGGATCGCCGGAGCCCAGTAGGTTGAGGCTGCGGTGGCCAGGAGTGGCCACTGCACTCCAGTCTGGGTGACAGAGTGAGACTCCAACTCAAAAAAAAAAAAAAAAAAGAAAAATGATGTGGAGTACAATTCAGGGTTAGGTATACACATGTTCATTATGCAGATACCCTTGTTGATGAGGTGCATCCCCCCCTCCCCTGGCAGTTTCTCACTACTGCCGTTCCCTTTCTCATAATATTATGATAATTGTTCAAGGTCTGCTTATGAGTGAGAATGTGTGATACTCAGTTCTTTGTTTCTGTGATAGATCATTCAGTATTATGGACTCTAAGTCCATCCAAGTTACTACAAAACTCATAATTTTGTCTTTCTTTATGACTGCATAATATTCCATTGTGTATATGTAGCACATTTTTTAAAAATCCAGTCCTTTTTCAATGGGTAGCATGACTGGTTTCATGCTTTTGCTATTGTGAATAATGCTGCAGTAAACATGCCAGTGCAGGTATCTTTTTCACAGAATGATTTGAATTCCTTTGGTATATTCTCAGAAGAGGGATTGCGGCATCACATGGAAGGTCAATTTTTAGGTTTCTTAGGAATCACTGGACTGTTTTCTACAGAGGTTGTACTAGTTTACACTTCCACCAACAGTGTAGACATGTTCCCTTTTCCCTGCATCCTCTCCAGCATCTGTTGTTTTTTGAGTTAGTGATGATGGTCATCTTGACTGGAGTTAGGTGGTATCACAGTGTAGTTTTAAACTGTATTTCTTTGATGACTAGTGAGGCTGAGCATTTCTTCATGTATCTGTTGGCTGCTCATATGTCTTCTTTTGAGATGTGTCTATTCATATCTTTTGTCTACTTTGTAATGGGGCTGTTTGTTTTTTTCTTTTCAGCACGTTTGAGTTCCTTGTAGATCCTAGATGTTAGGCCTTTGTCAGATACACAGTTGACAAATAATTTTTCCCAGTCTGTGGGTTGTATCCCACCTCTCTTGATGGTTTCATTGGCTTTGCAGAAGCTTGTCAGTTTGATGAGGTCCCACTTTTCTACTTTATCTCTTATGGCATGGGCACTAGAGGTTTGATCAGGAATTGAATGCCAGTTCCAATTTTCATAAGGGTGTTTCCTGAATTTTTTAAGGTTCTTATAGTTTGAGGTTTTGTGTTTAGGTCTTTGATCCACTTAGAGTTGATTTTTGTGTATGGTGATAGGTAGGGGTCTTGTTTTAATCTTCTGCTTGTGGTCAGCCAGTTTTCCCAGCACCATTCACCAAATAGGTTGTCCTTACCCCAGTGATTGGTGGTAGAGGCTTTGTCAAGAATGAGTTGGTTGAGAAATTGAGATTTTGCTTCTGGAATCTCTATCCTGTTCCATTGGTCTATATTACTGTTCTTGTACCAATACCAGGCTGTTTTGATTATTGTAGCTTTATAATAAAGTTTAAAATCTGGGAGCGTGATACCTCCTGCTTTGTTTTTGCTGTCCGTGATCATTTATATTTCCATATGAATTCCTGGATTGTCATTTCTAGGTCTGAGAAGAATGCTGCTGGTAATTTAACAGGTATTGCATCAAATCTGTAGATTACCTTAGGTAGGATGGACATCTTAACAATGTTGATTCTTCCATTCCATGAGCATAGAATATTTTTCCATTTGTTTGGTCATTTTTGATTTATTTTACCTGTGTTTTGTAGTTTTCATTGTAAAGGTCTTTTGCTTCTCTGGTTAGGAAGATGCCAAGGTATTTCATTTTTTGTGGCTATTGTGATGGGATTGTGCTTTTTATTTGGGTTTCTGTTTGTTTATTGTTGGTGTATAGGAATGTGACTGTCTTTTGCACATATATTTTATACCCCTAGACTTTGCCAAAGTCCTTTATCAGTGCATGGAGTTTTTTGACAGATTCTCTTGAGGTATAGAATCATATTGTCTGCAAAGAGGGTTAACTTAACTTCCTCTTTTCCCATTTGGATACCTCTGATTTCCTTCTCTTGTCTGATTTCTCTAGCTAGGACTTCCAATACTATGTTGAACATGAGGAGTGAGAGTGGACATCCTTGTCTTGTTCCAGTTTTCAGAGGAAATGGTTCCAATATCTGTCTGTTTATCAGTATGTTGGCTGTGGATTTCTCATTGATGGCTCTCACTATGAGGTATGTTCCATCTATGCCTAGATGTTCGAGTATTTTTATCAAGAAGGGGTGCTGGATTTTATCAAAAGCTTTTTTTGCATCTAATGATATGATCATGTGGTTTTTGTTTTTGCATCTGTTGATTATTTAATTATGTTTATGGTCTTGCGAATGTTAAACCAGCCCTGCATCCTTGGGATGAAACCTACTTGGTCCTGGTGGATGATTTTTGAGATGTGTTGTTGGATCCCGTTTGCTAGAATCTTGTTGACAACTTTAGCATCTATGTTCATCAAGGATATTGGCCTGTAGTTCTCTTTCTTTGTTGGATCTTTACCCGGTTTGGGTATTAATGATATTTGCTTCATATAATGATTTAGGGAGAGTCCCATCTTTCTCGATTGCCTGGAATACTTTCAATAGGACTGGTATCAGTTCTTCCTTACATGTTTTGTAGACTTCTGCTGGAAAGCCACCTGGTCCAGGGCTTTTTTAAAAAGTACTCCATTTCATTTAGGTTTTTAAGTTTGTTTCTATACAAGTGTACATAGTAATCTCTGATAATCTTTTGTATTTCTTTAGGGTCAGCTGTGATCTTTTGCATTTCTAATTGTGTTTATTTGGGCTTTTTCTCTCCTTTTCTTGTTCAATCTAGCTAGGGGTCCATCAATCTAGTTTATTCTTTCAAAGAACCAGTTCTTCTTCTTTTTTTTTTATATACTTTTGTCTTCTATGTCCTGAATTTGGGCTTTTGTTTTGGTTATCTGGATTCTTCTGCTGAAGTTAGGGTTTTGGTGGTCTTGCTTTTCTAGCTTCCTTAGGTGATTTGTTAGGCTGTTAACTTGTGGTCATTCCATTTTATTCATGTGTGTTCGTAGAGATATGAATTCCCTTCTTAGTACTGCTTTGATAGCATCCCAGAGATTTTTTTTTTATTTAGGTATGTCCTAATTGAAGAGCTATAAGGTCGCATTTTGCTCCATTCGCCAAAACATGATGTATAACTGGGAAGTGACAAAAGAAAAACCCTTGGCATTGACTGATGACCTATAATGTACTAGCATTGTTCTGGGTCTTTGTAACATTGCATTTATTTAACTAAGAGTACATGTCTGTGTGTCAATCTCACAGTACTGAGACAACTTCCCAAACATGGACTATATCCATGCTTGCTAACTTTTCAATTTTTTGGGTCACTGCTCCCTTTCTACAATAACATATTAAAATGTCTCATTTTCTGACAACAATCTTCTCTCCTTGCTGATTGTTTGATGACTTCCACTAAAAATTATTGCTCAATCTCACGTGGTCTAAATATTCATTGGCACTTATCCTTTCTAGTTATCCATCACCTCATATCTCCAAATCTACAGATGGGAACAGAAGTAAAAGTCCTCTCCCAGCTCCAGTTTGAAACTCTCCAGGAAGAGCATTAGATTGCTTACTTGGGTCATATTGGACCATTGATTTAATCAACTGTGACCAGAATGGTGGAGTCCAGAAGTAATACAGAAGACAACAAGAAAACCACATTGTAAATAAATTTCCAAGAAGAAATGTCTGTGCAAGAGTAATTTTGCAATGAAGAGAGAGGAGTAAAAGCACTGATACTAAATACTAAATCTTTCCTATATGAGCTCTTATGTACTGAAATTTCTCAAGAGTCCTTCATTGACTTCCTGTTTTTTCACCCTATACACTCTACCTAAGCAAAATAATTATACCTATGACATACAGTCAAAACATCAATTACCATCTATATTAGGAATCTCCAGAGAAACAGAACCAATTAGAATATACACATCCAATCCCCCCACAAAGAAAAACAATAATATAATCTCTCAACTTCATCCAATTCTTTCCATGTTCATCAACACTATCCTTATGCAAGCTATTGTCATCTCTAACCTAAATTACTATGACAGTCTTCTAAACACTCTTCTCGGTCTCATGTGCCCTCTTAAGAAATAATCAAGGTTTTCAGTGTGTCTTTAAAAACTCTGAAGGATACTTTCCTTCTCTCTCCATATTCATCAGATGCTATGTCTCCACTTGTAATGCCCAGAACCACACACTCATCCTCTTAATTCTAACTGCAGTAACATTCTTCCAGGTCCTCAACCATCTCATGCACCTTCTGTTCAAGAGTGCTCTTGGACAATTAATACTATCCTTTCCCTAAGCTCCATTCCTGCTGGCCTGATTTTTAAACTTTAGTCTATCTGGAAAAACTATTTTCCAAACCCTAAGACCTAGCAGTTCTTCCCAGAGAATGTCATATTTAATGACATATTTTTGTGATGATGTGGTTTGTACATGACTCCTCCACTAGCTTGCAGGTTCTTTGTTGTTCAGTTTCATTCAAACAGCAAATACCCTAAAAATGTTTAATGAGTTTTTTCTTACCTTTTTTGTTTTAATCACATTTTAAAAATTCTATTGCAAGTTGTTACCAAGAATAGAATCTTTTGATTCTAACACTGTTCTTTGACTCTTCTGTCACCAACTCCATAAATGAAATTTAACATGGATTTGACATAATTGGGAAATTGCTCTGTTTTTACAAATCAAATAGAAAACTTTTTTATTCAAAAAATATAGGCCTTCCATTAACTCACACTTTTTGCTAACTTTTACTGTTGTAACTTTCTCAGTAATTCTAAAGTGAAAATTATAACCATACCATCAACTCCTTTATTTAAAAGAAAAGCATTTCTTATGACTAGTAAAAAGAAATTTTAAAATGTCCATGACAATTAATATTTGCAAAAATTATCATTTAAAGATTTAAAGATGTAGTGTTATGTACCCAAGCATAACTTGGATATTTTCCAGACTTGGTTTCAAAACCTAACTCTTGCCCTATTCAGTTCTAATCATATGGCTTAAATATTGACCTTTAAACTAGTCATCTACTTCATCTGATTCACAATTTAAACTTAGACAATAGTTAGTTTTCAAAATAAACATAAAGCAGAGCAAATATAAGGGAGTTTCCAATGGTGTTCTTGGGGGTATTTGACTAAATCTTCTCCTTCTGTCTTCATAGGTCTTTTCTACAAGCTCAGTAGCACTTCTGTTATAGAACAAGCAAGTGTTTTTAATTGTCACAACAACTCTCTTCCATCAATTTTGGCAGAGTGGACTGTCCTCACAGAGAAGAAACAGCTGTCTGGTTCTAATTAAGGGTGCAGGTTTATAATATATTTTCCTTCACATATGTACACATAAGGCATGGGTAAAAGCAACTTGACATTAAGATATACTAATTATATTTAAGATTAACTTCTGTACTATAAAAATTCTGTATAACAAAGAGTTCTTTAAAAATGTAACCAAGTAAATGCATTCATGCACTGGAAAATTCCTCAGATTTGATTTTGATGCAATAAAAATTGAGTATGACCAATGAAATTATACATTTTCTTGGCATTTAATTATTTGAATTTGTAATACTTGTTGAGCAGTTTCAGGTGGAAAATGATAAAATGATACTAGCAATAGCAATATGATATATAACATAACATAAATATAACATAATAATCTGAAAAAGGATTATGTCATTTTAATAAATTTTCCCATTTACAGTGCTAATTCATGTAATGCTAAATAACTACACTCCAAAAATGCAGACTCATTTATTGCTGAAGGGTTAAACCATTACAGGGGAAAATCATGACACCCAGTGGTCAAAGAGTTTCAGTGCTGCATAAATTCTATGTCTGCTGTTCTTTACCATGGTCATATGTTAATTAATTAGTTAATTTATTGAAATGCATGTGATTGAAATATTTTCTATTTCCACATGCATACATACATGAAAATTCTTTTTGTAATTTAAAAAACTTCAGATGTTAATGTCAGTTGTGCATAAATATATGGCACCTGCATCAACATAACATAACTGTGAACATAACTCTTAAACACATACTCATTTATAAAGAACCTCCTATTCTACACTTATGATTCGAACTCATTCTGTGCTGGCCAACCCATTTGTTTTCTTTTGCAAAAGCCCTCAAAGAAAAGTGAATTAAGTTACTTGATTTCGTGAGCTTATACTGGAGGTGGATCTTACTTATATATTAAACAGAACATTGCACGATAGAAAGGGGGCCTTTATGATAGGTGAATTTGTTCATAAATATGTTGCTTCCCTTTCATTGATCAATTTCACTTTTTTAATATTTTCACCTTGATTTAATTACTTTAATAAACTTGAAAAGGTATATAGTAGTGGTGAAAGATAAGTTCAAATCAGATTTTAATCTTGTCATCTAATTGATATATAACTTTGAACAAGTTCTTTAAGTCACTGCAATTAAAGTATCTTTATTGGAAATATGGGGTTATAACATATTTTTTATTTGAAATATGGAAAAAATTCTTATCTATTCCCTTTGCTATGAGGATTATCTAATATATGAATATTTATCAATATCCATAAGGTGGTTAGCACACAGGGTGTGAAGTGTGGTTTTTATTCAATATTTGTAGTTATTATTACTATTCAAATTAATTTCTCTCCAAAGGGTGCAATACTTATCTATTGAATAAAATTAGGGGAACTTTGGAGAAATCATCTCCCTAGTGCCTTTTTCATTTATTTCCTTCCTTTTTATTTCTGTATTATTTCCCAAAGGAAATGCAGAGGAATTGATAACTCTCTTGGTATCCTGAGAAAAGATATTCCAATATATTTATGGAATTTATTCTTTAATCTTCCCCAAACATATTAATATTTGACATGATCAATAATTCCCAGAAAGATGTGAGGTTGTTTTCTAAGCCTGAAAAGCTTCTGTTTATGACCGTGTTAACTTAAGCTTCAGAATTGCTCTCAGAGATTTTTTTTTATGGCCCAGGAGACCATCAAGCAATATAATTAAAGAAAACTTTATTTTCTTCTAGAATGGCTTTCTTATTTTGAGATCTATCATTCATATGTTACATGTATTTGTGTGGTCTTTATACCATTCTGGAAAAGACTCAGGTTATTCATGCACTTTAATTGTGTACATGCCTCAAAAAATATTTATGTTAGCATTCCTAGAATATTTAATAAAAGGATAAAATTAGGGTTTGTAATTTCTGATCCAAAAACAAGAAAAGTAAATGGGAACACTCAATGAAGCTAAAATAAAACAAACAAAAAATAAGATCGAAGGAACAGAAAAAGATATAGAGTGCAGTGATACTATTAGAAAGTGCAATATAAGGTGATAGAAATGAATCAGTAAACAAAGTCAACATAAATAGATTAAACTCTATAGTGACAAGACAAAGACAAAAATATTTGAAAGAAAAAAGATAGAAAACCAAATAACAAATATATATTAGCCCAAGGAAAAGAGGTTTAACTTTATGTCAACATTAGATACATTAAACATTAAAGCAAAAATCATTCTTATGGATAAGAGTCATCCATATTAGAAAACGTGTTCAATCATCAGGTAGATATAACAATTTAAATCTATATCCATCTAATTAAATGGCTTTACTACATATAAAATATAAAAGAAAAATTAATAGAACAAAAATAGAAATGAACAAATCTACCATTCCGCTGGTAGAATTCAGCACACCTTCACAAGCTGTTAAAATGTTCTATGTTTGGCATAGAGACCAAAAATAATATAAATATAAAAACATTTAACAGTTTAATTAATAAGATCCAAGTAATGGACATGTATAGAATACTACATCAAATAATTAAACAACTTACATTCTTTTGAAGTGTTCCAGAAATACTTATAAATCTTGATCATACACTTAAAGTATGTTTTATCATTTCAAATAATCCACAATTTTCTAACTATAATACAAAAGTTAGAAAATGAATATAGAAATAAAAACTTTCAGTGGTCCTGTCTATTTAAAAACTTAAAAAGACACACATTTCTAAGCTTCCTGTGAGTCAGAAGAAAAATCATAATAAAAATAAAATGGTATCTAGAAGAGTCTGATAATTAAAATAATACTTTACTTGCTTATATGTACTAAATATTTTACCTTTAATTGTTTACCCTTATTTGTGCCCTTAGTTGCTGTGCATGAACCTTAAGTCAAGCAAATGAGTGTGTTGTGTGTGTGTGTGTGTGTGTGTGTGTGTGTGTGTGTGTGGTGTGTCTCTGTGCGTGCGTGTGTGTGTGTGTGTGTGTGTGTGTGTGTGTGTGTGTGTGTATGTGTATATACTCAAAATATTCTGCTCTGGGGTGGGGAGAACTGGCTAGAAGTTGGAAAGAAGTGAAATGGAGCATGAGTTGATTACTCTAGATGCTTGGAGTTGGTACACAGGAATTCATTTTACCATTCTGGCCCTCTCATCCTTCACCCCCATGAGTTCAGTACCAGTCCCTTATACCAACACCACATACTGAGACCAGAACTTGCCAGCTTTTTATACATACTTTGAGATTGTTTTACAAATTTGCAAGGAAAAAGTAAATGCATATTTGCATTTTTTCTTACTTACATAATATATAGCCTGTTGTATACAAAAATTTATAACTTAATTTCTTTTGGAAAGTGCTCCTTATCGTTATATTGTAATGGCACTCCCCTCATTTGGGCATACAATACTTTATTTAGTCCCTACTCCACTGAGGAGTATTTAAGCCATTTGCAATCCTTGGTTAATAACAGGGCTGCCATAAATAAAATTGGACATTTGCCATATCACTATGTATAAGCGTCTTTGTAGGAAAAGTTCTCAAAAGTGGAATAGCTGGGTCAAGTATCACTATCAAATAATCAATACATTTTAACATTGATCCTTATGACCAAATCTTTTTCCTCAAGGGGTTGTACTAATTTAACACTTGTACTGAAATGTGCAAGAGTTATTTGCAATATTTTATTAGCTCAGTGCCTTTGCAAGGGCTTCTTTTGCCTGGAGTATGCTTCCTCCCTAATCACATGTTATTCTCTAGGGATTAATTTAAGTGGGATTTCTTCCATGACAGTACCTCCTGGGCTGGGCTGGGAGGCTAGGTATGAACTCCCAGACAGTCCAGGAAACACATAGCGCATAACACTTACACTGTATTGTGTTTGCTAGCGTTCTTCAATTTTTCATGCTTCAGAATACAATTTCTTCTTAATTTTTTCTCTCACTTGTACTTTATACCATGCCTAACCCATAGGAGGCTATCAGGGTGTTTGTAAAATGAATGATTAAAACTTGACTGAGGTCTCTACAAATTATACCATTTAAAAATAGATTTTAAAATGCAAAAGGAAATTGAAAGCAAAAAATAAAAAGCACATGTTTTTAAAAAAGCATTACAAAGACAAATTCAGGGGGGAAGATAAGAAAATGGCTAAAAATGATCCCCAAAATAACAATTTTGGATACAATAGAGATGGAGATATTTTTGTTTGTTTTAATGCCTACAGAAATTTTATTTTAACCAAATAAGTTTTTACAGTTCTTTCGTAGGAAAAAAGATACAATATAAAGTATATGCAATAACCATGGAAACAATTCATCCATACATATATACATGCATATAATAAATTAATATATATACATTTTAAAATATATGGACATAAGGTAATTATCCATCATTTCGGATAAGCTGCATAAAGTTGTTTTATTAAAGTACATTTTGAGTAATGCTTCTGAAAAAATAATTTCTCCTAAATTCAAACACTGCTTCATTGGTTGATTCATTCATTAGTCCATTCATTCACTCAATATCTTAGCAAATATTTATCATGATTTTCTTTTTAATAAAAAATATACTAGTACTATAAGCTATTCAAAATTTATTTGATAAAATATATCAGACTCCGTAAATTTATAGGAAAGTGGAATAATTTTATTTTATCAATAAATTATTTGTTTGCACTTAAAATGTTTATTTTTAGTTTTGATTTTAAGAAATGGAATGAAATAGCAAATAGCTTGCATTTATCATATATTGAAAATATTCGTATGCAAATAATGATAATATAGTATTAAAATTTATCCCTGGCAGATTATTAAATCATGTTTGTAGATTTAGAACAAAAGAAATTATATATTTTAAGAAAACTTCCTTGTACTAAAAAATTTCTGGAACCCCTAAGTGTGAGCTGTCTACATTAGTGTTTCTGTGTTTGGCAAAACAGTCTCACAGTCCTAAGAGAAATGACTGAGAACACATAACTTGGCCAAATTGCCCTGGCTAGAAAATCGTATAGATTGTATCAAACTCCATTCCAAAAGCCTTTCAAAGAATAACTTGAAACCACTTTGAGTCACTCCGATTTTACTTTCTGGTCCTTTGTGGCTGCTGATGAGTTTAGAAATAAGCACATGTACTAGACTGAAGGGGGGAAAATAAATCTACTATGGCACCAATTCAAAACATTGTACGAGCAGTCAAGAGAATCAATTTACCAGAATATGTTTAATGGTAGATCAGAAATGACACAGAGCTGCAACATGAAAATATTAGAAAATAAGTCATCTAAGTTTGTACAACCAATTTAGATCTTTGACAGATACATTCTCTAAGTTCTATGCTTGCTGGATAGCAAACATCTATGTGATTAGAAACATCTATAATGATGTTGTTTTGTGTTGATGCAGCTTCAAATGAGAAAGAACATTTATTTATTAGCTGTATGGTGAGGGCAATGATGTATATGGTGTTCTCCTGTGCTTAGAGGCGATGTTAACATTTATTTATTGTAATGGAAGGATTATGACATGTAAAAAATGTCCTAAGATAAGTAATAAAATCTGAGGTAAGATTTTTCTCATTATGTATTAGTAATGATTTCAAAAAGGAATATTAACATTTTACAAAAATGAATATATATCTTCTAGAAATTAATTTTATCACAAGCATCTCCTTTACTATTTACACATGAAAGTCTTACAAATTTAAATTTTAAAAAATCATGTTTTTAATTTGCACTCAGGGATAGACAGACATATGCTTTGCATAAAGCAGATCTTTTATACACACACACACACACACACACACACACACACATGAATGCTTTCAATCAACTCACAAAAAAACAAGCCCAATTGGTCTAAAATTAGTAAGAAGTGTTTTAAAGTAGGGGTGAGCAAACTATGTTGCGATGACCAAATCCAGCTGCCTTTTTTCATAAATAAAGTTTCACTGGAACACAGCCACTCTCAATTCATTGTGTCTTGTCTATGGCCTCTTTCAGGCTAAAAGAGCAGAGTTGAATAGTTGAGGTGGAGACCATATCACCTTCAAAGCCAATAGTATTTATTATCTGTCCCTTTACAGAAAAACTTTGCTGACCACTGGTTTAAAGCTGTGGATCTCAAACTTCGTCCATCAGACTTCTTGGAGGTTTCTAAAATCACCAGTAGAGTTTCTGATTCGGTAAAATTTGGATGGAGCCTACGAGTCTGCATTTCTATCCAGTTCCCAAGTGATGCTAATGCTGCTGGTCCAGGGACCAAACATTGAGCACCCCTAGTTGATCCCCTAATCGATTTGGTATAGGTTGACACATTATTTATCTTAGCTATCTCAGTTTTCTCTGTCTAATAATACTATTGGATATTTATATGTTGCTGAGTTAGCAATTTTCATTGCACCTTTAATCTACTGAGCATTGTCCTTAGTATCAAAAATTATTCTTATCAATAGCTCTAAAGTTTATGTAATCATTACCTCCTATGCTTTGTCACTGAGGAATATATGCCCTAATAGAGGCTAAATGCCTTGTCATGGAATAGCCTGCAGTCAGTAGTAGCAGATGATTAAAATTCCAGCTTTCTTTAGTAACTACTGGGGATCTCCAGGTCACAGGTTATTTTCACAGAAATTCTAACATTGCATGATGGAAAGTGAACCAGAAGTCAATATTCCCCTAACTACTTGCCTCACTACTAAGCAACTGGCAGACAGAATGAGTTTTTCACAGACACCGTAGGGTCCTCTGTTTCATTCTCTGATTTAGGAAGAAACAGAAACTTTCTATGCATACTTTCAAATTTGGAGCTCTCAGCAAAACCTAGGCACTGTTTCCTTACAACTTCAAGAGAATTCAATAAGGGTTAAATGGCCTTGAAAAATAAACTCTCTAGCACTAAAATAGACATTTCAATTTCCAAATAACATTTACATTATGTTATTTGGAAACAGAATTTCTAGCCAGTATTATAAAGCTTTTTCCATTAGCAGGAAGGAGATAAGTTTTCAAAGACATGATCTTGAATCAATTACTGTCATGTCTCGCATAATGACATTTTAGTCAATGACAGACTGCATATATGATGGTGGTCCTATAAGATTATAATGGGAATCAAAAATTACTACTATCCAGTGATGTCATAGATGTCATAACATCATAGCACAAGGCATTTCTAACATAAATGTGGTGATACTGGTGTAAACAAACCTACTGCACTGCCAACCATATAAAAGTATAGCACATACAATTATGTACAGCACATAATCCTTGATGATAAATGACTATGTTACTGGTTATGTATTTATTATTTTAGAGTGTATTCCTTCTATTTATTGAAAAAAACAAGTCAACTGTAAAACAGCCCAAGGAGGTCCTTCAGGAGGTATTCCAAAAGAAGGCATTGTAATCATGGGAGATGATAGCTTCTTGGGGTTATGGCTCCTGAGAACCTTCCGGCATGACAAGATGTGGAGACAACAGTGATATTGATCATCCTGACTCCGCGTAGGCCTCAACTAACATGTGTTTGTGTCTTGGTTTTTAAATTTTAAAAAAAGTTTGCAAAGTCAAATAAATAAACATAAAAATAGCAAATGGCTTTTAGAAAAGGATATAAAGAAAAAATATTTTTGTATAACTGTACAATGTGTTTGGATTTTAAGCTGTGTTATTACAAAAGAGTCAAAAAGCTTTTTAAAATTAAACATTTCATAAGGTAAAAAAGTTATAGTAAGCTATGATAAATGTATCATTAAAAAATATATGTTTTACACATTTAGGGTAGACTCAATGTCCAGTGTTTATAATAGCTACAGTAATGTCCTAAGCCTTTACATTTACTCACTGACGCAGAGCAACTTTCAGTCTTGCAAGCTCCACTCATGGTAAGTATGCTATACAAGTGAATTATTTCTTATCGTTTAGCATGTGTTTTTACTGAACCATTTCTATGTTCACATTTGTATGCAGACACAAATACCATTGTGTTGCAATTGTATGCAGTATTCAGTACAGTAACATACTGTATAGGTTTGTAGCCTAGGAACAATAGGTTATGGGTGTGTAGCAAGCTGTACCATCTAGGATTGTGCAAGTACATCCTATGGTGTTCATACAATTAAACCCCCTGAAAAAGCATTTCTCAGAACTTATCCCATCAGAAAGCAATACATGACTATATATCGTATATCGTATAATAGCTTTGCAAATTAGCAACATATAAGACCTTCTCTTGAATGTCACATACAGTAAAAATACATGCTCTATTTGAATTCCAGAACCATCCAGATTAGTCACTTGAGCATCCTTCAAAACTATTGACATATATGTAGCTTAAAAGAGAAGAATATTGGTTACTATCTTTAAAACGAGAAAGATAAGGAAAAAGCAATAGTAGTTCTGAGGTTAAGTTCACAGGAAGGTAAAAGTAAAAATTAAAAATAGAATGAAATATTAAAAATGTCAAATGACTAATAAATGTTGAAGGCATCACTCAACAAAGGATTCAGATTTTATCACATCTTCAACATAAAATGGTCCAATTCAAGTTAGAAGAGAAAGAACCTCAATTTAATTATAACTATTTTGCTTTAGCAACTACATCTTAGCTTTATTAAAAAAATGCTCTTATTTTGATGGCTGGCATCTTCCATGATGGGAAATTTGGTGCAGATGAGAAAGAACCCTCTGAATCCCAATAGCATTCACATACATAATTAAGCATCCAAGGGAAAATGGGTACACTGACCTTCAAAAGCAATACAGCAATTTTCAGAAAACCATAATGATAATTCATATTACATGTCAGCCAAAACTAATTGGACACCAGGTATAAAATGATACATTGTGCCTTAATATTTATATGTAGATTTATTTTTTACTTAGATGGCAATATGGAACCAAACCAGTTTTAAAAAGTATTTACTTTGATATGGTGCTATATTCAGTACATTTTATTTTTTAACTCTGTTAAAATATGCTAATGTTGTATTGACTGCAGTTCTAAAATCTCATTGGTATTGATTCTCCTGTCCACCCAACTATGGCTGACCCTTCATACTTCCCCAATCTCTTCTGTTTGTTCATCAGTTCCTGGCCTTCTTTGTGATCCCCAGAACATTGTTCCTTTCTCCATATTCCACCTCTTTTAACTTTTTCTTTACAGTACTGATAGCCCATATGACTTACTTATTTTGACCATTGGTGTCGTCAAACATGAACTGTTCCAAATATTTCCTGCCTTTCCTCAGTCCTTGTCATCATTTGGGATGCCTTCACCTCAGACATCTTAATGTCAACTATTCCTATCTTTGGTCCTGAGTGCTCCTTTTCCTCTAGTTTGTGCCATCAGGCACCATCTTCTTTAACCCTTGCATCTTATCCTTTATCTTTATATCATCCATGTCCCATCTTCATTTCTTTAGGCACTCAGTTAATGTCTTCAATTACTGAGGTCCAATGTTTCTTTGTTGTTGTTGTTTTGTTTGTTTTTGTTTTGAGTTGGAGTCTCACTCTGTCGCTCAGACTGGAGTGCAGTGGCCGCTCCCGGCCACCGCAGCCTCGACCTGCTGGGCTCTGGCGATACTTCCACCTCAGCCTTCCAAGTAGCTGGTACTACAGGCGTGCGCTACCACACCCGGCTAATTTTTTTTATTTATTGTAGAGATGAGGTCTCACCAAGTTGCCCAGGCAGGTCTCGAACCCGTGGGCTCAGACAATTCACTCACCTTGGCCTCCCAAAGCAAGGGATTACAGGCTGAGCCACCAAGCCCGGCTGGTCCAATGTTTCATGTAATATCTTCCCATCAAAAATGCGGTCCTGGGTCAGTCCATGTGCCAAATATTGGCTCCTGTATTTTATATTCCTTAGACTGTTCAGTTCTTACAGCTCTTGTGGATATGGTCTATCTTCATTTTGCAAAAACCCAAACTCCAGAGAAATGAAGTACCAAAGCATCTGCCTAAGGTTACATCAAGGACTCTAATCAGGCAATCTGGCCTCAGAGCCATATTCCAAGCTGCTCATTTCACACTCTCTGTCAAGAACATTAACACCTCTCTTCTGGTAAATCTAAGTCAGGAGCCCTGCTGGCTGTGTTTCCCAAGTAGTGGAAGTAGCCAATATATCAAATTAAACCAACAATCAGAGAGAAAGACACAAAATATGGAGAGAATAAACCCTTGTGGTATTTGAGCCTTTCTCAGAGACTTACTACATCTCACATTTCCTATATTTTTCTGAGTCTTTGGATAGATGCCATTTTTTAATGCTTAAATCTTAGATCTCATGACTTTCCTCATTCTCAAGTACAACTTATGTACTTTTCGGTAGAGAGAGAAAATAAGAAGCCCTAAGACAGGAACTCCTTTGCATAAAATATGCATTTTTACCTCCAAGAAGGGCAATCTTTTCTTCCATATCTCCCATTGTAATTTCAAAGATGTTCTTCCTAATGTCTACCTGCTGTGTTCCAGATCCCACTGACCCCTGACATCTCAGGATATTCACTAGACCTATAACATACTCTTCTTCCAGACTTTTATCCTCTCACTTCAATGCTTTCTATCTACATTTAAATATGCTCATTCAAAAAAAAAAAAAAAAAGCCTTCTCAATTTCCAGCTACTTGCCAAACTTTCCTTCTTATATAGCTAGTATTATCTACATCAGCATTCTCTACTTCTTCACTTTTCATTGAACTTCACTAAGTTATGAGAAATCACCTCTAAGTGAGAGACAGATAACGATGAAGGGCATTTCAAAAATACTTAATAAGCCTTTTGTTATAGAATAATTTTAAAGTTATAGAAAAACTGTAAGAACTATAGAAAGTTGTTGTATACCACATAACCAAATGTCCCTATTGCTAACATCTTACTTTAGTCTGGTGCATTTGTCACAAATAATAAATTGATATTACACATTATTATTGACCAAAACCCATACTTTATATGAATTTACTTACATTTTTCCTAAAGACCTTTTAGTGTTCCAGAATTCCATCTAGTATATCACATTACATTAATAGTCATGTTTTTAAAGTTTCCTTTAGACGGTGACAGTTTCTGAGACCTTCTTTGTTTTTGATGACCTTGATGGCTTTGAGGGATACTGGCAAGTAGAATGTCCTTCCATTTGGGTTTTTCCAATATTTTTATCACGAATAGACTGGGGTTATGAGTATTTGTATGATTATCCCTTCTCATCACATCATACATATCAAAGGTACGTACTGTCAACATGATTTTTCACTGTTGATGTTGATCTTGATTACCTCACTGATGGATTGTTTGTCAGGTTTCTCCACTATAAAAATTACTCTTATTCTTTTTTTTCTAAAGGACATATATTTTTTTTGTAGATTCTTTGGGTTTATTCTCTTTAATTCTCCTGGTATTCACACAAAGATCATTATGTGTCTTCTTTCAGCTCTTTATTTTCTACACCTACAAGTTAAAGCAAATACAATTCCTTCCTTCATCATGATTTGTTTAAATTCTGTAACAGATATTTGAAATTGACAAACAAGTTCTATTATATTCGTCATGTAAAAAAAAAAAATCCTTCCTAATCTAGCATTCACTCGTATTTGGACCTTGTATACAGCAAAGGCATTGGTTATACTTGTCTCTAAATTTTTCCTCACAATCATATTTGCATACATTGAAATCTAGCATTTACTAAATTCTCTTTCATAAGTTTTACCAATGACTTCCATGTTGAAAAGACAATGGTCATTTTTTTTTAAGTCTTTATTTCTAAAGAACCACAAGCAGCATTTGATGAAGATGGTCTCTTCTTGATTATTCATTACTTTATCATCTGGTTTCGAAAATCTTCACTTCCCTGGTTTTCCTCTATTTTGGGCAGTTTCTTCTCAGTCTCCAAAATTTTAAAATTGATTGGAGACTCAGATTGCTTTCTTCCTATCTTCATTTACTCCTTTTGTGATTGTATTCAGCCTAATGTGTTCGTGTGGTGCACATACGCTAACTCCAAAATTTAAATCTCCTCCCTTGGAACTTTCCCAATGTACTAACTTACATAGGCAACTGCCTACTTGACTTATTCACAGAGATGTCGAATAGACATTACATCTTTACATGCTAAAAGCTTAGATCCTATCCGACCGATTTGGAATGGTGTTTTCTTTCCATCTCCATATACTGGCAATATCATGTTCTCAGTTCATCTGGACCAAAACTTAGAATCATCTTGATATTCCTATTTTTTCCTCAAAGCTTACTTTTCTTAATCAGAAAACTACATAGGCTCTACCCTCTAAAGGATATTTTTAATGGTAAGAAATTAATTATTTGACTTCAGAACATCTACGTAATCTGTGAAAATCTGTACACCTGCACATATGTTGCATGATTTGTCATTTCCAAAAGTGAACGAGCACACTTTGAATTTATATTGGGATAGCATAGATCAGTAAGAGGGTAAACACAGAGAAATCAAGCACTCCAAAGGTATAGGGACTTGGAGTGGCCAAAAAACCATAAGCATCTGGGATTGAACAAATATCCTGAGCTCAATGTGCAATAATGCATTTAAGTGGACAGAGAGTCACATACTGTATTAGTTTGGAAACATGATAAGCTGCTGTAACAAATATAAATCCTAAAATATAATGGTTCAAACAGGACAGAAATTTTCTTCTCTCTTATACAACAGATGGGAGTAGATGGTCAGGGACTGGAAGAATAGTCTTGTTTTCCTCAATTTGTGGCTTAACAACTCTGGGTTAAGTCAACTGTTCCATTTGTTGACATTGTTTAACCAACATGAAGGAAGAGAGAAGGCAACGAAGTTTTCTTTTTTAAGAATGTGAGGCAGAACTTGTTTATGTTATCACCATTCATATTCCCCTGGCTTGCACTTAGTCACATGACCAAACACCAAGCTACAAAGTAGTCAGGGCAATGTTGGGTCTAACTGGATGTCCATATGTTTGCTAAAACTTGGTGATGCATAGATGAATAAAAGTATTTAGAAGAGATTCTGAGAGAATAAATATCTGTCAAAACTTGGCAGATCTTTAACTGAATATATGGTGGCAAGCTGTGTGTTACCTGCTCTAATAAAAATATAGCATCTGGACCAAAGCTGCAAATAGAACCAGCATCTTACTGAGTTTACTAATGTACATTGTTCCCCAAGTTTCCTCCATCAAATACATATCTCAAATGAGGAAGTCAAATGGGGTTATGCTGGAAAACTACACAGGTGAAATTTTCTTTGTATACATATATATATTTATTTTATTTTAGACTAGAAAATATAGTTTGTTTAGAAAGTAGATTCGAGAGAGAGAGAGAGAGAGAGAGAGGAGATTCACCTCCTCAAGGTAGGGGAGGGGGCCAAAATTAGGAAACGTGGCCTGGTCATAGTTCCCAGCATGCATGGCCACCCATAGCTTAGCAAAACAATGACCTATATTTTATTTTAAAGATGTGGGGTACCATTCAGGATTAGGTATACAAGTGAATGTCATACAGGTAAAGTTTGGGCTTCCCTTTAGTCCCCACTTTTCCTGAAATTTTCAAGTTTTGATAGCAACACTAATCTCTGCTATTCTCCCCAGGATTGCAATGCCAAGTTTGTTTCAATATTTTAGTAGGGAAACCAGTTTTTTTGGCTTCCACATAATTCCTTTTATTATAAAAGTATTTACCGCATGTGTCTTGGGACCAAACAAGGGGATCATCCCAGTTGCTGCCCATGTCAGGTCTGTTCCAACTCTGTCCTCAAGTCTTGGGAAAATAATGACAGGTGGAGTTATAAATATACCCAGATGGCAGTCCCTCAAATTCCATTTTTTGCCTGATTCTCAGAATTCACAACTGAATGGCAGAGTTTATTTGCATTCTGGGACCCGAGAATTAGAATCAACTCAGAGGGAATCTAAGAGGCAGTAGTATATCTTCCCTTTGTAGTTCTCAGTCACTCAGGTAAGGGCCACCAGTCCTTTGGAGGAAAGCCAGAAGAAGGATTTGTAATTCCAGCATGTATTAACATCTTGGATACCTTTTCTAAGTCCATTTCATGCAAAGAGTGCTGGAGCTGTAAACCAGTTCAGATCTTGGAATTGACAGAAAGATAAGGCTATATTTGTGTTGATCTGAATTATCTATTCACTAGACTAAATTTATTTCGTGGACATAGAACAAGTAGGATAGTCATAAGAGTCCTAAAATCTCCAACACAAAGAAAATAAAAAGAGGGAGAAGTGGAGGGAAAGTGATGAGTTGACCTAATATGATGCCTGACACAAACCAGAAACACAGACAAACAATATATCTTGTCCTTACACTATGCTTAAGGTTCCACCATTTTTACCTAACCATGTTAATTCTTTGTAACATACTGAGTAAAGGTATTCCTTTGATACTGTGCTGAAATTATTGAATTCAAGAGTCTACCATTGAGAGTAGCCTTAAAAATATGCCATTGATAAAGCATAGTTATGTCTGACTGTGCTGCACTAAATATGAATATATGAATGACACTGCTTAATGAACAAGAATATCATTTTGAATAATTCTACATTCTCTGAAAATTATTAACTCTTTCTTAAAGAGATTACAGTTAAATTACATGAATTCAATCTGTGTTTTATCATTTACCCAACTAATAATAAATATGAAAGGATATATAGGAAAACATGCAATTTTCTGAGATCAAAAATGCAAAAGATGCAATTTTCTGAGATCAGGACAAAAAGTAACTAATGATAACCACTTCCACTACCAAAATTAAATTCTCAATTCCAAAACTAAACTGACAGCTAAAATAAATTTTATAAAATATAAAGTTAAAATAATCTTAAAATTTAAAGGAGCCTTAAATAAATATGTGGATCTTGATAATTTGCTTAATGTATTAAAACCGTATTTTGGATACCTTGAAAGAGTTTCACCTTATAGTTAATAAAATTAGAAATAGAAAGAATGGGGAGGGGTTTGTTCTGTTACATAGGAAAAATTAATTCTTATTTAAAAACATCAATGTCATGCTTCCTGTATGCATGTAGGGTAAAATATTTAAAATATAAGCAATACCTCTCACAACCTAAGTGCCATGTGCACAGATTCAATTTAATTTTAAGATCTGCTGCAGCATGAGCAGCATGTTGAACATTTCATTGTTGTAGATCTGTACCATTTTAATGTTTTTATTTTTTCCTTGCTAATGATGAAGTTCCAATAAAATCACTAGCTAAGTAAATGCCATTTGAGTGTTCCAAGGTTGACGGATTACATTGAATAATTCTGGTTAATGATTGACTAAAAAGATGAGCAGACACCAAGAAATTGGTGGTAGTTAGCTTGGAAGTTCTGATAATTCCTCAGGGGGATAATAAAAGGCAAAGTATTCAAGAATAAATAGTCTCGGTACTATGTAACTAACAAGTATATGAAGTCAACATGATTGACTTAAAGAATGGACCGAAAAACACCTTAGGACATCTTTAGGGTTCCTGCATCGACCTGTGCCTCTCCCAGTTATGGGAGTCAAGCGTTTTTGTTTTTTTCTTCAAGTGACTGGAATTGGGTTCATTCACCTAAAACAACCTCTCCTAACTTTCCTAACTACCATGTTTCATTAGCCCTCTATACAAAGCATGCTTCTCTTTTATGTTTAAATGTTTGTCATATATGAAAACTTTGGGCACTCCTAAGGGAGGGAGGAGAATGGGGGGCACGTGACAACACAAAGCGTACCTGGTCCACTACTAGGGGGAGAGAGGGCCACCTAGAAGCCCAAACTTCACTTGCATGCATATTCAGTGTATTTATGTAGCAAATTCTCACTAGTACCCCACAACTCTGTAATAAATAATAATATTATTAAAAACTGACCTGATGGAGATACTAACAAATCTTTTTATTTCTACATGGGTATAATTAGGACAGAAGCCATGGAATGTTTTGCATAAATTTCATTTTGGATAAAATTAGGCAACTGAGGCTGGTACAGTGGCTCATGCTTATTAACAGCTACTCCAGAGGCTGAAGCGAGAGGATCATTTGAGCCCAGGAGTTTAGGCTGCGGTGAGCTATGATCGCATCACTGCACTCTAACCTAGGTGACAGACAGAGATCCTGTCTCTTAAAGAAAAAGAAAACAACAACAAAAGACAGGCAACTGATAGCATTGGAAACTGCTGATGTAAAATTCTGAAATGGTTTTAATCATAACTCTTAAGGTTTTTACTTCTTGAAGAAACAAACAGGAAAGCAATAAGTACATATTTTTTCTGCTTAAATCTCAATTAGGAAAAATGCCCTCATATATTATTTTAGAAATGTAAACCATTAGGTTTCTTTTAACTTCTTGGTTTGCCTTATTTTGACATCAAATTGCAAGTAATTGTTCCTGTAAGTGTCTACACAAGACTCATATAAAGACAATTTAATTTAGAAATTGCTAGATACTTCCTTTTTAATTGACCTTATCACTAAGTTTAAGTCTATAGCCTGAGGATACTGTTGTAAGTAGTAGGAAAATTGACTGACTCTGTCATTTCCATCTAAACAAGTGCCCCTCAGACAGCAAGGGTCAGTGGTGCTAAATCTCATTCTACCACATAGATAATGCAGTACATTGGCACCTATGACTTTTTCTTAAATACCCTTAACATCAAAAGTTTCCTTTTCTCCCTTCTTCTTAAATATTTTTAGTACATGAAGTCTGTAAACTTTGTTTTTTTATTTTAATTATTCTGTCAGGGTCTACATTTTAAATCGTTCAATTTTAATAGGGTTGTAAACTGAAACTCAAAGAGTTTTCTTATATCGCTTTACAAAGTTATAGATAACGTTCTGCAATGTTATATTAATAGATAACTGATCAAACTACATATGCCCACAGCTTCTACTTTGAATTTCATCAGTTACTATTCATCCTATGGCTTAGACATTATTAAACTGCACCTACCTTGATAAGATGCTACTGCACAAAACCCTTCAGAGATTTCAAGGGCACACAGATCAGTAGTTTGATCTTGTCGCATTCTATTCTCCTTCACCAAGAGACTTGATAAATAGTCCCACTAGAAAAGGAGTTCACTAGCATTGCTGGGAGAATTGTGGGAGCTATAGCTAGTGGTTTTTTTCTCCCAGAATATTTGATGCTCTCCATTGTCTTTGTTCATGCATCCAATCTAAAACAGTCTTTATCTTTTACTGAGTATGGTAGGAAAGATAAGACCACTAAAAAATTGGTCCCATCCTAATCCTTACATCCTATAAATATGTTTCCTTACATGACAAAAGAGACTTTGCAGATGTGATTAAGTTAAGGATCTTGAGATGGAAGATGATCCTAGATTATCCCATTGTGGCAATATAATCACAAGGATCCTAATAAGAAAAAGAGGGAGGCAGGCGAGGTGATAATTAGAGAGAGATTTGAAGATGCTGGTATTCTTAGTTTGATGGAGGAAGAAGCCACAAGCCAAGGAACACAGGTGGTTCTAGAAGCTGGACAAGACAAGAAAATGAATTATCCCTTAGAGCCTCCTAAAAGAAGGCTGTTTTTACCTTGATGTTAACTCAGTGAAAATTCTGACTGCCAGTAGTGTAAGATAATGAATTTATGTTGTTTTAAGCTACTAGGTTTGTGATAATTTCTTACAGCAGTGTTAAGAAACTGATGCACTGGGATACACAGGGTATTGCATAGCAATAGAGTTAGACATATTGCTTTTTATAGAAAGTTTCTTGTAGTTTTAGTTAACAAATTGATTGATTTAATTAATTTTGTCTTAAGTTCTCATTAAAAATTAAATTTCACTGAATAAGATGATAGGTATGATTTGAGAAAAGATACATGAAATCCCTTAACATAAACCCTATAACACAGATTTTATAATCAGATCCTAAAGTTTTATAACAACTTCTTCAATTCAGTTCCAGTTCTCAAGCATGAAAACTTACCACCATTTTTTTGAGTACTAACCTCTGTCACTAAATGATGCATTTATACTGTTATTTTTTGATGTACAAACTTTCTATAATGACCTCCTCTGACACATAAAATTAACTTACAATACCTCCCTCTTACCTTTATCCCATTGTTCTTCATAATTGTATCAGTATATTAACTTTCTCTATTGGTTACTTTTATGGGTTGAATTGTGTACACCAAATATTCATATTGGAGTCCTAACTCCCATTACTTGAGAATATGACCTTTTGTAGAGACAGTGCCATTACAGAGGTAATCAAGTTAAAATGACATCTTTAAATGAACCTTGATCTAATATGTCTGAACAAGAGGGAGAATTTGGTCACTTAGACAGACAAGCATAAGGCAAGTGGGTGTGAAGGGGCAGGAAGAAGACTATGTGAAGATGAAGGCAGAGATGGGGGTGATGTATCTACAAGTAAAGGAATGTAAAAGATTGCAAGTGAACCCCCAGAATCTGGAAGAAAATCATGAAACACATTCTCCCTCACAGCCCTCAGAAGGAACCAACCCTGCCATTACCTAAGGAATCTCAAGAACCATGAGACAATAAATTTCTGTTGTTTAAGTTCACGGTACTTTGTTAAGGCAGCCCTAGCAAAAGAATACAGTTAATGATATAATTTTTATAATATAATTATAATTTGGTATAATATACATTGCAAGACCATAATATATGCTTTGTTGTATCAGAGCAAAAAGAACACAGGAGTCTGGGAAGAGAAGTTTGTATTTACCATAGTATCCACTTCTTGATTGATTAAAATGGAACATGGAGAGGACACCCAAGAGGCCTTCGCTCTGCCCTACAGGCCTTTACCCACTTCGTTCATTTGGGAAGAAAACAAACAAACAGCAACAACGACAACAAAAAGTCAAGAGCAGAGAAATAGAAGAACGGGTTGAGAAACTTCCAGCTCCCTCTCCACCCTTGCCATTCCCTGTAACCCATTCCTATCAATAGTGCTCTATCCTGGGGAAGGAGTTGAGGAGTTGGCAGAGAGGACTAAAGAGTCCCTGTCCTGGAGCATTTCTTTAAAGGCCAACATGTAGCTCTCCATCTACTCTTGAATGTTTTGACTCCCCTTACAACTTAAAATATGGTCCCTTAGGGAGAGCACATGGTTTTTGTATTTCTAGTTTCTAACACAGATAAACAAATGATGAAGCATCATTTCCTAAATTAATAGAACATGTTTCCATTCCTAACACTAATTATTAGAATAAATACAGGTAGCATTACTTTATAGTTAAACATATAGTATCTACTACAGCTTTGTTATTACCATTTTCATTTATCTATTGGTTAAAAATGGTAGTATCTCTTAATCTCTTAGTCCTTTATTTAAAATTATACTGATAGATAAACTGGAGTTCCTTAGAATGTCATCAATTCTTACTCATAACTTCATTATGGACATTCAAAAGGCATTTTTATCTGACTAATAACACATCAAATGTATTACAAATTTAGAATGAGAAGGTTATCATTCTAAATATTTTATACACATGATTCACTAGGATTTACAGGGTAAAAACAGTTACTGTTCCTATTTTTCACTTGTCTTCTAGAGTAGAGAAGTAAGGTGCAAAGTCTTGAAAGAGAAGCCTGAGAATTCCTACGCAGTCAGTCAGCCTTTGGATCCCATAATCCTAACCATCACTCTGTGTAATGCCTCCACACTTGTGCATAAATAAATGCCATGTGTTTTATAAAGTGGTTGCTATTATCTCTGTTGTATAGCAAGCACACTGAAGTCCTGTAAATTCAAGCAAGTTGACTTGGATCCCCCAAGCAGGAGCTGGCAGCATCAGGATTTAAATTCTGACTATGGTCCCCATGACCCTCAATTTATGACTCTCAATTTCCACTTTTTTCTCCCCAGTTTCTTGGTGCAGGTATTTTCCTCCTCTCAATGGTAAGCTCTTTGAGAATGAGCAGTGTGGAAGGGTGAATGGATCCTACACTCAGACATTTTCTTCCAGTGCATCAACTTGATTATTTATGGTTCTGAAGGAAAAAGAAATACTTCACTACAAAATATGACTCCCTGGCATAATGAGTATTTTGAATGAAAAACTCTTAGAAATCAAATGCAGAAAGAGATTTTCCTCTATCTACATGAAGATAAGACTGACCCATGGAGGAGAACAACTGTTCTTGCTCCTCTCTCTGTCATCTCTTTATCCATTATAGGAAAGAAGACCAAAAATGCAACCATGCATAAACAGACCATTTTCAAGATGACTGTCTCCAAGTATCATTTAAATTCTAAATGAAACTATTTATAAGTTAACTGCTGTTCCCTGATCTAGTCATTCTCCCTGGTAATCATTTATAGGCCCTCAGTAGAATTCCTCTTCTGCTCCCATCACCAGCATTCAAGCCCTCTTTCTTTCTGTCACCTCAAGATGGAATTTAAGTTCCTGTAACTTACAGAGAGCTTGAGTCTTCATTCTGAAGATGCCTGTATATTTATGTTAAATATATTTGTTTTCCTTTTCTCCTATTAATCAGTCTGCCTCATCAGTGATTTTTTTCAACAAACCTTTAACATTTCAAAGATAAACAACTGCTTTTTCAAATGTCTTTTGGGGAGATTGTGTTGCCATGGATCGTTGTTGTAGCAAATGAAGCTGGCTACAAGGATTGTCATTGCTCTCTGATATGAGGCAACTTGACCCAAAGACACCTGGAAAAAATCCTTAAAGAAAGGCCCAGTATGTCCTAATCTGTTGCCTGACATGATGTTTTCATCCAGAGCAGGAGTAACATTTATTTGTAGAATTAAGTTGAATATTGTCTGAAACATATATTTTCATTTTCCTCTCCCAGCTAAGTTTTCAGAAAGGACAAGCATCTTTTAAAAGTATCAGTGATAGCCATTTGCAAATAGGAGATGTATCAGATGAAATAATGATCTTTCTTTCTTTCTTTCTTTCTTTCTTTCTTTCTTTCTTTCTTTCTTTCTTTCTTTCTTTCTTTCTTTCTTTCTTTCTTTAACATCTAAGATGCTAATACCTCAGAGAGCTCTCCTAAGTGTTTGGTTTTGAACATATGATTTGCTTTGCCCGGAAGATTTCATTTGATGTTTTGTACTCATCAGTAAAGCACTTTAGACTTCAAAAGCACTTCAAAATCGGTTGACTTGAGTCAGAAATATTTTGCATTCACACAGTATGAGTCATGGCACCCAAAAGAGTTGGTTGGAATCTTTCTCAATTCCTTTCAAAAGGAAAGTTTGTGTAGCAACTCTCCTTAAACCCTTGTGAAATTTGGCTAAAGTTTTAAACACGGCTTTTGAAAAATCTCATTGTCTTCTAATAACTTTTTAAAAATAATTGTTTTCTTAGCCTTACTGTTGTTGAACCAAACTTAAAAAAATTACAGCAAGTTATATTTTACCCTAACTAGAAGTTAAGAAATCGAAGTCAATAAATTGTTTGTATCTTTAGAGACAATTACAACTGTTGAAATGTAATGGACTTTGAGATTGAATGTTTCTGTTCTAAATACAATTTAAAAATTATAAATATTTTGACTGAGATTTACAATTCTCTCAAGCACTTTTAAGGACAAATATTTAGGAATGCCAAATGTTCTATAGCATTACAAGAGTTTAGAAAAAAATGTGATTGTAAGTTGGGACCCTATCATAGAGATAGAATGTATTAAATTGTATGTTCTGTGGGCTCCCCTGTTTAATCAGTAGCTAATACCCTGGCCTCATCTCTCTGCAAGGCTTAATTGGTTGCAATGGATTGAAATGGATTAGGAATAAAGTACTGTTCTGCTTGGAAACACCTAAATCTTCTTTGATCACACTTTCAACAAGCATTAAAATTAACTTAAAGCAAATACCAGGCAATGACACCACAATCCTCTTTTTGTGTCTTTCAATCAACCAGAAAACCAAATATTAAGGTCTATCTGTTTTTTGCAAATGAAAAGCAAATTTCATTTTTAAAAACAAGTTACTACCACTAAGAGGACAGGTCTCCCTGCAGCCCCAGGCTCAAAGCATTATTTGTTTAATTAGGTGCCTACAAGGCTAATTATAGAATCTTACATGTTTATACTACCTTAAAGACAGACTTGAAAAATGGGGGAAATGTTCTGGCATAAATTATTTTGTTACAGCTTATGGGATTAGTCAGTATTTACTAATGATGTTGTTCTCATTCTTGTTTACTTTGCTTACAACTTTACAAAAATCTATGAAATACAAAAACCTTTCAAACATTAAACACTACTTAGTAAATCTTTACTATTGGCTTTTTTTGTCCCTTACAGTATAAACCATCTCCTATTTATTTGCCTTTTTACCATAAATAATTTGAGAATCTGTCCGATTGGGTTTTTTTAAATATTCTGAAAAGAAAGACCCAGAAGAGTTTTCAGTTTATAAACTTGTGTTCAGGGAACTAAAAATACTACCCTGTGATATCATGTTATGAAACAGTGATCTCGTGTTGCCAGGACTGTGGGTGGAGGTCCAAGGCTTTGTGGTATTATCTTAGTCTTCCAGGCTGCTATAATAAAATGCCATAGACTGGGTGGCTTGACCAACAGACTTTTATTTCTCCCAGTTCTGGAGAATGGAAGTCCAAGATCACGGTGTCAGCCAAATTGGTTCCTAGTAAGGGCTCTCTTCCTGGTTTGCAGACTGTCACTTTCTCCATGTGTCCTCATATGGTTGCAGATGTGGGGAGATCTTTCTCTTCTTATCAATCCACTGATGCCATCATGAAGGCTGGTCTCTCATGCCCTCATCTAACCCTAATTACCTCCTAATAGCTCCATCTTCAAATACCACCATACTGGGGGCTACGACTTCAACATATGAATTGTTTTTGGTGGTGGGTGGCACAATTCATTCCTCAGCTTCCCTGATGACCAGTTGGAAGTCAGAATCTTGTGAATGCAAGAAGAATGACAATTCTGTAAAATAAACCTCAGTCACCATGATCCTTCCCCCATGGAGAGAAGAATCCCAGTAGCAAGATTAGGGAAATAATTGTCACTTTCAGGAGAGGATCCTCTAGTGGGGAACCGTTGGAATCAAGAATGTAAAATAGTTATTTAGACTTAGAAAGTGTGGAAAGCACAAAGAAGGAAAAAAAACTCCCTAGAGGGATAACAAATGTTGGATATAAAGTAAAAAATGGAGAGGAAAGGGGTTCCAGTTGAGTTGACAGACACAGAAGACAGAGAGAGAATCATTCGGTAGGCTATACAAAGCAGAATGAGAAACATGGAAGAAAAAATAGAAATTTTGGATAAAAAGCATGATCAAAAGAAAGGTGGTCACAGGAATGAAAAGTGGCTGAGGTAAATAGGCACACAGATGCAAGAAACCATGAGGATGTGACTTTGAAAGTTCAGGTTCAAAAAAACCACAATGGCTATGTAGAAAAAGGAGACAGAGAAGCAAGTGTCTTTAGTGAGCAGTCAAGAAACTGGTGCCAGCAAGGTGATGGTGAAGGGGTACTGAATGGAAAAGTGAAACGAAGGATATTAATTGCTCAAAATATAGGATGAGAGGTTCTATAATGTTTAGGGTTCAAGAAAGTCAACACAAGATTTAAACAATTGAGAAATAATTTATACTATCAATGACTTGAAGATAATGGATGTCCTAAAGTCCCAAGCATTGAATACTTGTTGTTCTTAACCTATCGTCTCTTGGTCTTATTGATCAGTCAACACCATTGCAAAAATGATTTTAGTTTGCTAGAAATTGCACAAGCTATGCCAAGTGTATGGCATCATCAGACCTAACTCACTTTCATGCTCAAGGTCTTTTATTCCTCATTTCTCCTTGACTACCTCTTTGTTCTTCTGGTTTAATGGACATTACATGTTCATTATACACAGCATCTCTCAAGAGCTTCTCAGACTCTGAAATGAAGCAAATGCATCAGCCAGACTCACCCTGGTGGACCATAAAAGATCAGGTGAATTCTTTCTATATCTGTAAAACATGTAACTATTATAAAGAGGGAGTCTATTGAGACAGAAAATGAGGCTACTGTTTTGTGATTTGAATAAGGATAAGCTTATTTGGCATAGCAATGTGCATATAATTTCTATGGCATTCTCACAAACAACTCTCCTGCCTACTGGCTCACTGACAGATATTTCATGCTCCCCCCAAAGGTTTTGATGGAATGTTTTCTAACTGCCTTATGCATGATCCTTCATGTTTTTAATGTCTCATACTTCTAATAATTCCAAAAAGAGAAAAATGATTTCAAAAGTTTTCTGGTTCAAGTTTTATTGATATGTTTCCTCAGCAGAGTTTATTTATGTTGAGTTCACTTCTCATATGTAAATATTGAGATTTGTAAAAGTTTAGAAGTTAAGTTCTTTCAGGTTAGCACATTAGTGATATAGGTCTTACAGAAATGAATGGTCCCACAGTGCCCTGACACTATGAACTCCAGTGTCCAAACATAAAGTCAACCTAATACCCAAAGGAGTCTGTCCAATTTTAATTTAGAAATAACTTTACCAAGAAGTACAGGCTTTTTGTTTCTGTCCTTTAATTTTTGCATAATTTCCTTAACTGCTAAGGCTTTAGCTATATTTAGTCAATTGAACATTTATCAATTAACAAAATTTGGCATGCAACTCTACAGATTTTATTCTTTTGATATATTTTAGTTCTTACAGGAATAACATGGATGAATTTGGAAAAATATGATTTATAACAATGCACACTATAGCACAGGACTTATTTTTTTCCCAAAATTGAATAAGGTACTCATGGATATGACTTGTTTTGAAAAGGTGGAACATCTATAAGAGACCATAAGAGAACAGATGGACATGACAAAACCCTTAAATTGGAACCTATTTTACATACAGCTTAAGTCTGCTCTCTAATCATTAAAGTATACAAGCCACTAACACACACAATTATGGTTCTTCTTTATGGTAGTAAGAAAGTGTTTACCATACCCCCTTTGTCATGACTTCCTGACCTTTGCCATGCAGGCAGAAAAGCAAAATATAGCCCAAAAAATCAGTTAAGAAACTAACAGGTTGATGGAAAACATTTTATATTTCTTTTTCCATTAACTAGTGATTTTCTGAAACCATATGAGATGATTTTTTTCCCTAACTCAATCCCAATACTTTAGGGTCTCTTTTGAAAAAATAAAATAAAATGTAACTGGAAAAAATAAATAGAAAGCAACCCAGAGCAATCTGGCTCTGAAGTGAGTTTGGAAAGGTGTCCTATAATATAAATATTTTACCTTAAACTTGGTCAGAACGGACATACAAATGAAGACGTGCTGATTTTTAAGTAGTAAGTCAGGTTTTGTTTAAATGCACATTCCTAGATAAGTGTCTCACATGCTTCATTCATACACATCCCCTTATACTGTTAGTAGATCTGTTTGCTCAAAACAAATTTATGAGTATATCAGTTTCCCACTCCCAAATGCTCCATTTTTTCCCACTTCATAGATTAAATGCTAACTTATTTCCTGTTGCATTCAAGCTTGCTCCAAGTTGGAGTTTAATCTCTGTTTCAGCTTCATAACCTGCTACCTGTCCTGAACCTAGCCTCCTTCCTTCCAACGATCCTTTCCTGCTCACTGAGCCTATGACTTTAATCACATTATTCTCTTTCTCTAAAATGCCCTTCTATCTTTTCTGTTAACATCCCATTTCTCTTGTGAGGCTTAGCTGAAATACTATCTGTTTTATTAGCTTTCCTCAAATGCCTCCTTATAGTTAGAATTAATTATCTGCTTCTGTGGTCATCAGAATTGTAATTTTACCCCTATTACAAGGTGTAGCATCTAACTTTATTGTATGTCCCTAGTAAGGGTCTGAGTCTTTAACCCAGTTAAGACCTCTGAGGATAAAAATAGTTTCAGAGATCATTATTGGGACTGTAATTATTATTGAGATCATGTCTTAGTTTGGTTTTTGTTGCTTGTAACAGAATAACTGGAACTGGGTAATTTATTTTAAAAAGAAATTTGTTTCTTACTGTTCTAGAGGCTGAGAAGTCCAAGGTTGGAGGGCTATATCTGGTGAGATTCTTCTTGCTGATGGAACTCTGGGCAGAGTATTGAGGTGCACAGGGCATCACATGGTAAGGAGTTGAGTGGGCTAGATCCCTTGCTCTTCTTATAAAGACATCAGCCTCTCTCCTATGATAACCCATTATTCCACTGATTGATGAATGAAGTAATCAGTTTATTGGGGCAGAGCTTTTATGACCTAATCACTTCTTAAAAGCCTCACCTCTCAATACTACCATATTGAAGATTAATTTTCTACTTCAGTTTTGGAAGAGACAAACATCCTAACTACAGCAGACCATGCCTGGACAGCAACAGTGTAATAGTAACAGTCTGGGGTAGAGTTAGGTTAGATTTGACTTAAGGTAGCACATACTTTAGTAAGTTATGAGACCTCTTTTGTAAATAATAATATCTATCTTGCATGATTTTCAAGACAAATAGAAACAACATGTATGAAATCATTTGCAGAATTCTTGGCATATGACAGGAGCTGAATAAACAGTAAATATTGGTATAAACTGACTTACATTTTCTGATTTTACATGGGGCTTACAGCAGCTATAACTTATTAAGGAAGATTGAAGGCAGCTCTAACTCTAAGACAAAACCTGTCTTCCAAGGGAATTTAGGGTCTATGAAAGGAGATTAGATAAGTACATTCATGAAAGCAGTCCTGAGCAGTATGGATATGATTAGAATAAAGCATTCAAAGAAAGAGCTCTATATAATCTTAGGAAGGATGCATCACTTCTGGCAGGTTAAATGAAAAAATGAATGCTTTATGGAGGTTGCAGGATTTGAGCAGGGCCATGAAGAAAAGTTACAACAGACAAAGGTGTTAGGGACATACAACTAGAAGGAAGAGTACCAATGCTATAAAGGGAAAAACACTAATGTATTTATAAAGAACAATGCATGGCCTTGATTGGTTGGAGATTCCAGTTGATGTAGAACCACGGCTGGAAAAGAATGCATAGGAAAGTATGGTGTTTTAAAAGGCCAGCTAAGAATTTAAGCCATTATTATGGAAATAATACTGACAGAACACAATTTATACAAAAAATAAGTACATCATAATATTGTCTTACATTATTAGGGTTTGAGGTTCTTTTGGTTTTGTTTTGCATTTCCTAGTCGTTCAACAGAGAGACTTACAGGTTTTAGAATTCCATTATCAACACTTTCTATAGACTTTTGGAAATAAACTGTTTTATATTAGACTGCTTCATCCTGAGACGATATAATTAGAGAAATACAAACCCCTTTGTTTGTGGGGAAAAAACACATCTCAGCATACAGTCTAGGTGACAAGTAGTAAAGGTTTACTGGCTTGGTTAAGACTAATTGTATAGTTTGTTTCCCAATTTTTATGTTTCTTGAACATAAAAGCTGCTACCGAATAAAAGTAATGTGCTTTATTAATTGTCAGTGCAAGAAGAGAAACAGGGAGATGCTGGCACCCATGTCATGTTGGCAAGAATCTGGAAGACATGGCTCCCAGCCAGGTGTGTGCTGATGGGCAGACGACCTTCACCTCACAGTCTGCACTTTTGTCACCCACAAAATGGGGATCATAGTACCTGCTCTGCCCTCCAGATGAAATACCTATTGGAAATCATATAAAAATTATGAAGCAGGGGAATTCCGGCAAGATGGCGACGGGGCAGCTGGGTCTATGAGACCCTCTGCAAAGGAGAACACAGATGGTCTCTGGCTCTCTCCCTGAGGGCTGTGGATCCCAACGTCGGCAGCCTGCTTTTCACACGGAGCTCGGCCGTGGCCACCGAAGGGGCATTGCAGCGGTGTGGACAACCACTGTAGTTGCAAACACAGCAGCCGCCGGTGCTGCTGCGGCCTCTGTGGTAGCCATAACGCATTGCACCACCCGTGCCTGAGGCAATCCATGACTTCAGTCCTTGAAGCCCTGCAGGCAAGATCTGCGGGGATCGCTGCCACCTCGGCAGCCACCGTAACGTCCTGCTGGCTGTGGGTCTCCTCCCGTGTGCCCTGAGGCAGGCTCCCATCTCCTGCCTCTGCCTGGCTCCTGTCCGGCTCCACCCACTCTAGGGCTGTGAGATAGCACCACCTGCTGGCCATTCCAGGTAACAACACCGAAACAGGAAAAACAAGCTTGAAAAACAGACACAGGCCAGATTTGAGTGGTAAATTGAGGGTGATATGAAATGTCCTTCACAGCAGGCCAGGGGCAACTGACCCTAACTCTGAACTAATTTACCAGCTTGAGAAGATAGCCAGAAATCATAGCTGAAAGGACATTGGACTTAAACGAAAAGTCTCAGAGTGTGCTTGATTGGTTCTGTTAGTTTAATGACTTGATTCTATTCCTACAGTTTTGTTCCCTTTTTTTTCACTTCCTTTTCTCCTCCTTTCTCCTCTCTGTAAACCATATCTTTGTATAGAGGAACAGCACACCAATAAGGTGGTTGGTTAGCTTGTATGTTACCATCATTGTATGTTTTAATTTTTTTTGTATGGGAGTTGGTTAACCTGTGGCCATGGTCTATTGTTTTCATATGTTTCAGTTTAGGTCTCTCTCTCCATTTGTTGGTACACTCGTCTGTTTCCCCCCTTACTCCTCTCTCTCTCCAACCCCCTCTTCCCCCCACCGTCTGCTCCATTCTCTTCCCTCTGCTAACCATATTTTACTTCAGGGAGTAAACCTACAGCCCCACTGCATGGACAGATTCCAAGGCAGTGGGAAGTGGGTTTCAGATTATCCATACACCTGTCGGCGAATACCAGGACCTGCAGATAGATTGTAAATCATAGCTCCCCCCTTAAGTAAATCTTAAAATGGCAAAAAGGACCACCCCCAACCTACAGTGCAACTCCAGAATTGAACAAAGTAAGAGGGCATACATAAAGAACAGGAGATTGAACAAACAGATGTAAAAGCAATCCCTCTACCACTGAATAACAGAATTAAAGAAAATGGTGGTGTGGAGGGAGGGAAAAGTAGGGAGGGGGAAAAATGCACAAATGAAGAAAAACCAAAAGAAGAATATAGGTCTCACACAGACTCCTAGGAGATCACACACTGAGAAAACAGACTCCAGAACACAAACAATGAAGAGCCCCCAGAATGACTGGTCACATGCAACAAACCCAGACATCAGGACATTAATAGAGAGAGTTAAAAAAAATTGAGGAGAGACAAGAGGAAAATAGGAAGGAGCTGATGTCAGAAATAACAGCAGTAAAGAACACTGTGATGGAAATAAATAACAAAATGATAAGCATGGAAAACAGAATTAACCAAGCAGAAGAAAGAATCTCAGAGCTCGAAGACCAAAACACAGAACTAACCGAAACAGTCAAAGCATAGAACAGAAGCTCAAAAAGACAGAACAAAACATTCAAGAGATGAATGATCACTTCAAGAGACCGAACCTAAGAGTAATTGGCCTTCCTGAGGCAGAGAGAGAAACAGAGGCCACACTGGAACAAACATTTCATGAAATCATTCAAGAAAACTTCCCTCATCTCATCAATGATGAAAAAATTCAAGCACAAGAGATTCAGAGAACCCCTGCAAGACAACAAATGAGAACACCAACTCCCAGACACATATTAATTCGCCTAAACAAAGTAGGTATAAAATAAAAAAATCCTAAAGGCTGCAAGAGAAAAAGGTCAGACTACCTACCAGGGAAGACCAATTAGAATGGCAACAGATTTATTCACACAAACCCTCCAGACTAGGAGAGCTTGGAGCCCTATCTTCAAAGTTCTAAAAGATAAACAATTTCAACCGAGAATTACCTACCCAGCCAAGCTAAGCTTCATCAGTGAGGGAGAATTTAAATCCTTCCCAGATACCCAATTCCTAAGAACCTACGCTGCCACCAGACCACCTCTACAAGAAACACTTAAGAAAGTATTGAACATCGAAGAAAAGGAAAAAAGAACAACAACATTCTTCACAACAGTACACACATGATCCAACTCTAAAATCAAAACAAAGACAACACACAAACAGGAAGAACAACAACTCAGTAAGAACATTATGATAGGGATCAGTTCTCACATTTCAATAATTAGTTTGAATGTAGTTTGAAACTACAATCATCAAAACAGCTTGGTTTTTGTACAGGAACAGGCATATAGACCAATGGAATAGAATTGAGATTCCAGAAGCTAAACCTCAATTTCTCAACCAACTCTTCTTCGACAAAGCCTCCACCACCTACCACTGGGGAGAGGAGAACCTATTCAGTAAATGGTGCTGGGAAAATTGGCTGACCACATGCAGAAGACTCAGTCAAAACCCCTATCTGTCCTCACACACAAAAATTTACTCTAAATGGATCAGAGACCTAAATGTAAAACCTCAAACCATAAGACCCTTAGAAAATGCAGGACATACTCTTATGGAAATTGGAACTGGCATCCAATTCCTGAACAAAACCTGAAACTCTCAGGCCATAAGAGATAAAATAGACAAGTGGGACCTCATTAAACTGACAAGCTTCTGCAAAGCCAAAGAAACCATCAAGAGAGCAGGGAGACAGCCTACAGACTGGGAAAAAGTATTTGCCAACTCCAGGTCTGACAGAGGGTTAACATCTTGGATCTACAGGGAACTCAAACGTGCTGAGAGGAAAAAAACAAACAACCCCATTATAAAGTGGGCAAAAGATATGAACAGACACTTCTCAAAGGAAGACATCCGGGCAGCCAACAGACACATGAAAAAATGTTCAACCTCACTTATCATCAAGGAGATGCAAATCAAAACCACACTGAGATACCACCTAACTCCAATCAGAATGGCAGTTATCAATAACTCAAAAAATAACAGTTGCTGGAGAGGGTGTGGCGAAAAGGGAAAACTTCTACACTATTGGTGGGAGTGTAAACTAGTGCAACCTCTGTGGAAAGCAGTGTGGCAATTCCTAAAAGCTCTAAATATCAACCTCCCATATGACCCTACAATCCCCCTGCTGGGAATATACCCTGAAGAACTCAAATCACTCTATCAAAAAGATACCTGCACAGGTATGTTTATCGCAGCATTGTTCACAATAGCAAGAACCTGGAAGTAACCATGCTGACCATCAAAAGAGGATTGGATTTAAAAATGTGGTACATATACATGATGGAATACTATGCAACCATAAAAAGAACAAAATCATGAACTTCACAGCAACCTGGATGGAACTAGAGTCTATAATATTGAGTGACCTCTCACAGAAACAAAGATCTGAGTATCACATGTTCTCACTCATATAGTGGACCTTGAACATCTATCATAATACTATAAGAAAATGACAGTGGTGGGAAACTATGGGGGGGAGGGAAGGGGAGATGGGATTAACGGTAGTCAATATCTGTCTGGGAACAGGGAGATACCTCTTATCAACAAGGGTACCTGAATGAAGCATATTTGTATACCTCACCCTTAACTGTACCCCACAATATCTTTTTTTTTTTTTTTTTCGAGTTGGAGTCTCACTCTGTTGCCCAGACTGGAGTGCAGTGGCCGCTCCCGGCCACCGCAGCCTAGACCTACTGGGCTCCGGCGATCCTTCTGCCTCAGCCTTCCGAATAGCCAGAATTACAGGTGTGTGCTACCACGCCCAGCTGATTTTTTGATTTATTGTAGAGATGAGGTCTCGCTGCCCAGGCGGGTCTCGAACCCGTGGGCTCAGGCAATCCACTTACCTCAGCCTACCAAAGGCGCGGGATTACAGGCTGAGCCACCGAGCCCGGCTCCACAATATCTTAATAAAAAATATTGGTTAAAAACTTATCAAGCAAAATGCACAATTAAATTGTTACTTTCCAAAATGGAGCAAATGTATTTATTGGTTTTTTTAAAAAAATTTTCTCTCTGCCATTTAGGATGGATGTTGAATAAGATTATATAAACACATCTCATTTGACGCATCTCAAATTACTTAAAAATACTTTTGGGAATGCCGTTCCTATCATTTTATTCATCAGACCCTTCTTTGCCAAATATTCTATATACACATTTCCACACATCATTATGCTAGAGACATACTGTCCACACAAAATGATTCATATATGAATCTCCTGCAGTTTGCATGGGAGAATGATTTTAAACTACCATTGCCTCTTAAGGTACACTTAACTTTTTCATTTCTGTTTGAACAAAAGTCAGGCTTGTCCTAAAAGGCAGTGATAGCTTTTTGTAGATCTCAAAAATAACCAATATATCTTATTATTATACCTTTGTACATAGCTACTGAGTAACTCTAGTATTTAGAGCTGAAGTGGTGTTTTTAAACAATAAGTCAAATCCCACAATTTTATACTCATCATAAACATTCGAGTCCCATAGCATTGTGGAAAAATGCCCAATCTGTAGTCAAGGTTGAATTTCATTTCTGTTTTCATAAATAAATTATGCCTGTCATTCCCATTAGACATGGTTCTTACCCCAGATAATTACAAAACATCTTTGAGAACCTTGAGGCATCTCTTATGTTCCACTTAAGATATAGATATAATTCACTGAGGCGTTAGAAAGAATGATCAATAAAGCTGACAAAATATTTCAGCACACGGAAATTTTTTTTAAATGCCATAGTACAAAATCTCCAAGGAAACCATTGTCATTAGAATGAATATATCCTTATTCATGTTCATTTCTGACTTGGGGAAATTCCTAAAAGATAAGAAAATAATTTTAAGATTTATTTAAGATTTATTTTAGGTAATAAGTAATACAGTACTTTAATACCACCGGATTCCCTAAAATTTCCTGTAGCAGTTTGATTTCCAGGTACCTTCCTTTCTGCCTTGTGTCTGGATAGATGGTGGGAAGTATATGTATGATATATGTAATGTTGTGTGTAATGATGTATGAGAGGCTCTTATTGACTGCAGATGATAAGAAAAAAGTTAGACTTAGCTCACTATATCTGGCAGGATCTGAGTTTAAAAAATACCAACCAAGACATTCAAACAGAAGGAATCTATTTTAAAAAGGAATCATCTATAAGGGGTAAAAGACGCAGAGAAGGTAAAAGGGGCAGGTGAGGTTGCCTAGAGATTAACAACTGCTGAAAGCACCTACCACCTCTATGCTGAACTAGTAAAGGAGAACATCGTTTTCCCAGGGGCCCGTGATTCCCCATCACTGAGGCTGCAAGAGTATTCATTGCCCAGAATCTTCTTGAATCAAGATCATCATCTTGCAGGAATCCAGGAGCCCAGGGCCCTGATGATGTATCAGACCCAAGGAGCCTGAAGATGCCTGCCTTTCTCACTGTGATGGCTGGAGCCAGAGCTCCGACCTGCTTTGATATACTGATGTCACATTTGTGCCTGCCTTTGCTGCTTCACTGCAACCACACCAACCACACTGCCTGGACATTGAGTGAGAAAAACACTTGCCCCTACCCACCCCCACTGTTTATTTCTGCTGACAAAAGCCCAGAAACCCAAAGGCCTTCTATTTCCTCCCTGTGCTTCCCAATGAAAGAGTTCTACATTCCAAATCTCATGCCACTTTACTCCCCACTTCAAGCTCATGCAAGTTCTTCTCATTGATAATCTGTAACCCAACACACTTACCCAGAGGCTCCAGAGACATGAAAATGTATTTGTAGGATCACAGCCCCCTGGGATGCAGTGGATGGCAGGAAAGAGTAAGAAAGAAGATGGAAGCAAGAAGATGAATGGTTGGCACTCTTAGCAATCAGTCCAAACGCTCCTGGAATAGGGTTGCCTTATTTAGCAAGTAAAATCACAGGCCACCCAGTTAAATTTGAATTTCAAATGAGCAACAAAAAACTTTTAACACAAGTATATCCCATGCAGTATTTGGGATATGCTTATACTTTTTAAAAAATTCTTCATTTTTTTTTTGAAATTCAAATTTAACTGGTCATCCCATCCTGTGTTTTATCAGACAATCTTATACCAGGGATACATGTCTTATTTGTTACAGCACTGTCAGACTAACAGGGACTAAGTTGGCCAGCTACCTCTGATTAGGTAGATTAGGGGAAGAAATATAAACTGATAAATACATTTATGCCATTTTGCATTTGAAGGTGGGAGTAACAATCAAACAATTTGAGATTTCAGGATGCTATTTAGGGAGAAGTTTTGTGCTTCTGTTTGTCTAGGGAAGAAGGACCATGAACTCTAAGCCTGTAGTTCGGCTGACTGCGGTTGAGGAAACTGCCCTTGAGAACTCGGTGACCATGTGGAGGAGTCTCGGTTCAATATGGAAAGGAAAATCACCATAAATGTGAATGGCATTTGAGATTTTATCACAACCATGACCTAGGAGACTGGGGAGAGGTCTTCTAGCAGGTAAGACCTCCTGAAATAATGGCTTCCACTTCGTATCCACCTCCCAAATTCTATGCAAGGTTTCCTCACTGGCAAGTCCTAACCCAAATCCCATTCTCAGAGGACGTTATGCACATTGAAAAGGGACATTAGCTGCCAATTCTCCCATCAGTAAAATAAATAGCAATAATGATAGCAGTAGTTAGTACTAATAAATGCTTTTTCAGCTTGAAGAATGTTATAGATCTATTATTCTCTGTCATGTGTTGTACTTAACAATATGGGGTGAGGTACAACTTCTCATATATCACAGAGAATGAGGGAAATGACCTGAAAGACCTGAGGACGCACACAAATGGTGGGCATTGGTGTTTATTGACTTCCATCGGGTACACTAAAGCAAGGTTCATCCTAATAACATTATGATCAAGATCTTGTACTATTCACAGCTCTCTGTAACCTTTATCTGGAGTCCCTAATATATATGTACTTTTGGACAGTGGGAGGGGGGCATTTTTTTATGTTTTACAGAAGCCTCAGTATCACCCAGAAGATGGTGACAATGGAATTTCTAATGAGAAGTCTGATTTCTGCCTGTACGTGGCACCATGGTATGTTGGCCATCAGTACACCTTTCTCATTGAAAATTTCTGCAAAAAGTGACCAGGGAAATGGGGCAGAAAAAGGCGTTAAACTAAATTTAACATAGTATCATTTAAAGGTTTTGAATGCTTTGAAGATAAATTTTTTTTGGAACTGAAGCTCTTAAGGATGTTGAATTGAGAACCACAAAGAGATGCCAGATAAGATTCTGATGAATGGCTAGGGTACCAGTAATGAGTAAATGGAGGCATTGTAAGGGAATGTCTCATCAAAGAGAAAATTTAAAATATGAAATAGAAATGCATTAATGGAACACACTAGGGTCTCAGGTTTAAATTTTAGCCATAGATGCCAGGTTAAAACTATTTACCTACACATGTGGGATGCAGATTCATTACACTGATTGAACTAGACAGTGTGAAAGGATTTCTGGTTTTCAATATGTCTGATATCCTGACCACTTAGCATACAGGCTGCTTGACAAGCAAAGAGTTCCAAGTCTGGAAAATCTGGTGGAATCTAAAACCAAACCAATCAATTTAGACTTGTCTGCTCAAATCAATGTTGGTTGTAAGTTTGTATCCAAATGAAAGACCTGTCTGAAAATCTGTGATTTTTATAATGCATTTTATTCTCTTTCTTTGTCAAATTCAGATTTTATTTTTCACCCTGAATTTAAAACAGATCAAATTCAAATCAAATTAAAGTGCATGCTAAAAGCCCTTAATTACATACACACACACAAAATGTCTTCTCACACCATCACACATATACACACACAAAAATACAGTGAGATATATTACAGAAAAATTATATCTCTTAAAGATACAAATAGTATGTATAAGTGGTTGTATTGTATTCACCAAAAATAAAGTTAATCAAATTTGAACGTAAAATATAATTAATATTAATGACTAATCTTACTTTTCTCCTCTATGGTAATCTTAGTTAAATGATGAATATTTTCTTGAAACTATACAAATGCATAAGGTCAGTCATAAAATGAGGCTGTTTATTGATTCAGTAAAGACTTATTGATTCTCCACTAATGGGAATTGGGGGAGTATTTTAAATTAACATCAGCTTTCTTTTACCTAAATTTGGAAATAGGTAGAGAAGTCAGGCAGCTGAAACTCAAAATATAAAATTTGTACCTGGCAAAAAGTTGCATTGACAGATATGGATCAGATGTGCAGAAAACTTGATGTATGTCCTCATAGTCAAACCCCTATATGAGACCTCTGCTTCCAGCCCCCCTGGGTGAGGTGTGCCCCCAATACTGTGGTGTGGTGGAGTGGTACAGAATGCCTGCTCCAAAAACAGAGAGAGTAAAACTGCTCAACAGGCCCAATTCTCTAGTCTACGTACATCACTTTTCTTCTCAGACTGTGTGCTTCAGAGATTATGTGGTCGGTCATCTGATGTGGTATGGTGGCTATTTCATAGCAGAGACAATGAGATATCAGAGAGAAGAAGGGAAAAAGAGAAAATACAGTATGGCTTCAGTTTCCCTGGGCTGCACAGGGCCCATGATCTGTATGTCTAAATTCCTTTGGGAGTAACACTATCAAGATTTTAGTTTGGCTGAAAAGTTTTGGTATACCCAAAGAAACCATCAAGAATAAAAAGACAACATACAGAATGAGAAAAAATATTTGCAGGCTATGCATCCAACAAAGGTCTAACATCCAAGATCTACAAAGGACACAAACAAATTGACAGGAAAGAAACAACCCCACTAAAAAGTGGGCAAAGGACATGAACAAGCACTTCTCAAAGGCAGACATTCGAGCAGCCAACAAACATATGAAAAAATGCAAAGCCTCACTAATCATTACAGAAATGCAAATCAAAATTCGAGATACCATTTAAGGCCGGTCAAGATCACTATAAGAAAAAGTCAAAAAACAACAGGTGTTGATGAGGTTGTGGATAAAAGGAAATCCATTGTTGATGGGAATGTAAGCTAGTTCAACCTTTGTTCAAAGCAGTGTGTTGTTTTCTCAAAGAACTGATATTTGAGCTATCGTACAATCCAGCAACTCACTTCTGGGAATATACCCAGAGGAACAATTGCTCTACCAAAAAGACACCTGCACATGTATGTTCATACAGCACATTCACAATAGTAAAAACGTGAAGCTAACAGAGAAGCCCATTGAAAGTGGACTGGATAAAGAAAATGTGGTATATATACATGACGGAATACTTTGCAGCCATAAAGAAGAACAAAGTCATGTCCTTTGCAGCAACATAGATGAAACTGGAGACCAGCTTTCTAAATGAACTATCACAAAAACAAAAAACTTAATACTGCATGTTCTTGCTCATAAATGGGCCTTGATCACTGAATGCACGAGCATAAATGTGGGAACAACAGACACTGGACATTGCTAAAGGAGGAAAGGAGTGAGGAGGGAGGGATAAGTGGCACACAACCACACACTGGGTACCAGGTCTACAACCGGGGGAGATAGGGCTCGTTAGACAACCAAATCTTACCTGCATGCAATTTACTTATATAGAAAATCCTCACATGTCCTCCACAACTCTAAAATAAAAATTAAAAACAGTTTAATTGGGATTCTCAGGATGTGCCACGTGTGATATATATGAGTGCGTGCTGCATGAGGTTGAGGAATCTACACATGACTACAGTGACATACTGATTGACAAATGCAAGAATTTCTGATAATATTCAAAATCTTGATGCTGTGCTTTTACTCTCAGGGGTAAATATTGGAGATATGTTTTCTAAAACTGGAAATTTGTTGGAGATGCCAAGCCAGGCACGAGGCCCTTCCCTGCAAACACATTTGCCAACTTTCCATTTCCATTTTGCCCCTTGAGCCCTGTGTTTCTGGAATCCCATGGCTGTCTTCAGGGTGGGCTCTTCCATTGATGGGATCCTACCTTGTGTTGTGAGCCAGCCCATTGAGTCTTTTGTCTCTGTAGCTTCTGTCATTGCCTCTCACTATGCTGGTGCCTAAAACCCTGCCCATTTTGGAAGTACTCCTCTTTGTTCCCACATGTCTTTAATTGCTTCAGAGGCAGATTTACTGTGAAGCTAAATAAGTCAGAACCTCTGGTTTCACTTCTATTTCAGGGTGTGCCAAAACAGTAAGTAATCTGAATAAATAATATTTACTGCATTATTTAAAAATCTAAATTAATGCAAAAAAGTCCCAAAATGAACAAAATATCAAAATGTTAGGTAAGAACAGGATCCAATCTTGAACTTGAGTGAATCATTTTACATGTCTAACCCTAATCCTGGCAAGAGGCCCTAATAATTGATTCCATTCACCTGGTCAATGTTATTATAATATTGCAAATGTAAGATACTTTCACTGCAATTAACTAAGATCCCTTTGTGTCTCTATTTGCTGTCAACTTCTCCCACATCATATTATCATTCAAATGAGGTAGGGTTGACTATCCATGTATATTTTGAGGATCATATTAAGAGATGGTCAAGTTGGTACAACATTTAGCTTCTATTCAGTAAAACAATTTTCTTGGATCTCCGCCATTTTTTTAATACTTAAGGTAGTGCTAGCCAGCTATATTAGTCTTCTGTTTCTACTGTGATAAACTATCATAAATGTAGTGATTTAAAGCAACACAAATGTATTATTTCATTTTCATTTTATTTCATTATTTCATCAATTCTGGATGTCAGAAGTTCAAATTGGCTCTGTAGAGATACCTTCCTCTGGGTGCTCTAGGGAAGAATCTGTACCCTTGCCTTTTCTAGAGGTTCCCTGCTTTATTTGACTTGTGGCTCACATCATTTCAACCTCTGCTTCATCCTTACATATCTTTCTCTGACTCCGACCCTCTTATAAGGACACTTGAAATTGTACTGGGCCTACCTGGATAATCCCAGGATCATCTCCCAATCTCAAGTTTGAATCACATCTGCAAAGTCCTTTTTGCTGTGGAAGTTAACATGTTTGAGGGTTCTGAAGATTAGGATGGGTGAATATATAGTTGGAGGGGGGTATTATTCTGCCCATGACAACATCCTAGTGTAGAAATGGCTTCCAGAAATTCCATTATAACCTATTCTGCTGGTTCTCTTGGGGACATGACATGAAAGTGCCAGACCAGCATCATCTTTTTTTTTTTTTTTGAGTTGGAGTCTCACTCTGTCACCCAGACTGGAGTGCAGTGGCTGCTCCCGGCCACCACAGCCTCGACCTGCTGGGCTCCGGCGATCCTTCCGCCTCAGCCTTCCAAGTAGCCGGAATTACAGGCATGCGCTACCACGCCCAGCTGATTTTTTGATTTATTGTAGAGATGAGGTCTCGCTGCCCAGGCGGGTCTCGAACCCGCGGGCTCAGGCAATCCACTCACCTCAGCCTCCCAAAGGTGCGGGATTACAGGTTGAGCCACCAAGCCCAGCTCAGCATCATCTTTATATAAAATGTTCTACAGTTTCCAGTAAGTATGTATGAAATGCAGAAGTAAGATTTGAAAATGGATAACCAGAAGTTAGATGCTTATGATTCATCTTTAAAATTATTTGAAATTCACTTTGGAAATTATATGTCCACGATTACTTTCTATTTCTACAACCAGAAGTGAACAATCTATAGCATCTCCACTCGTAAAGATTTAACAAATCCGAGGAAATTTCTTCAAATCTAAAAACATATATACAAAATAAATTTGTTAGAAGTTTCTCTAAATTTGACATAATCCTTGAAATTTAACTAACTTTGTTCTTGATAACTTTGAAGATAATAGAAAGTATTTAAAGGCTTAAATTTTTAAAAATATTTTTATTTGAATACATTTATAAGGTACAAGTGTAATTTTGTTCCATGCATAGATCGTGAAGTGGTAAGACTTTTAGGATATCCATCATCTGAATAGCATACATTATACCCATTAAGTAATTTCTCATCATCCACTCTCCTCTCTAATTTTAAAAAAGTGAGTAAGCATGAGAGAAGACGAAAATTTTGTTCAGTTTTCTTTATAGACAGTGGCATAATAAAATGTAATTTTGTCATATGAAGAAGCAATAAAATGTATGGAAAAAAGTATTACAGAATGGTGTGTAGCAGTTAACTAATTATTATATCTCTCTTTTGGGGGGATATTGGGATGTTTCTGCTATTTGTCAAGTCTCTTTGCATGCCCAGGGCCTGTGTGGTCCAAGGTGAAGCCACCTCTACCTGCTCCTCAGAGTCCTTATCTTTGCTGACTCCCACATTTCCATGCTCAGACTGGTGTCCTTCCTGAGATTCTTTGCTGTTGTGGTTGTTTCTGTAGTTGCTAATGCTTTTCCTAAGGTAACTTGTCACTATGAAAATAATTCCTTGTCTGTGGTCAATATGTCCTAAACTAGGGTGACTCACCAAAGAATAAATTTCAACTCTAGCAAAGGCACTTGGTCATCTCAAGGCCTGAAGCCATGGGCCCAATCCTTACTCAAAGCCTTAAGACCTCAAAGCCTGTTGACAGGATCCCCAAATTTCAATCCGTGTCTCTTTCTCAAGATTCACAAAGTATAAGAACTTAGTTTTTGAGCCCTCTCACATCAGACTTCTTTTTCTTCTGCAAAGCAGTTGGGTATATGGATGGCTAACTGTCACCTTTACTGCCAATAAACACTGGATTAGAAGATGTGTACTTGATGCTTATTAATGATGGGCTAAAACAGAATCTCAAAAAGAGATTTTTTTTCCCACCCAAACAAGGGCAGTGCTAAACTGCCCCCCTACATGGGGGCATGACTCTGGGAGTATGACTGTAAAACTTAGATCACAGAAGATCAGACTAGAATACATGCTCTTGCTGGGCAGCCTGCCTCCCAAAAATGAAGGAAAAGAGTGAAGAAACAGAGCTATGTACTCCAAATTTCTTGTCCCATACGCACATACACACGCATTTACATGGTGTCTCTTCATCTGGGGACCAAGAAGTAAAGAGCAGGGAGACCAGGAGTCTTGTGCTAATATGTGCTCCTTCTTGTGGAAATACAAGGAGTATACTGAGGAGACTCAATTCTCCCATCCGTGTCTCATTGGTGCCTGGAATTATTTTTGGTGGTCACAAAATGGGTTATATTTCCTACTGTTTACACATGTAAGTTATTAAAATACATTTCAAAATGTCAAGATAGAACGGGAAATTTCCAAAATCAAAAAGCACAGTTAAAAATAAGCTTGAGCTCCTGTTGTTATAAAACTGCGTCCAAAACAAACTAAATAACCTATAAATTTACATCATAGAGTCAACTGGGGATATACAAGAAAGAAGACCAACCAAACTGCTGACAGTTGCCATAATGACCTTTGAAACAAATACTAGAGTCAACTTCAATTTCTCAGCATTTTAGACATGAAAGAAGAAAAAGTAGCCTAATATCCGAATTTAAAAAGAAGAAAACAGTAGCTTTGTTTATTGTATAAATAAATTATTTCCGTTGGGAAAACTGAATGGATGCATTTTTCACTTAGAAAATGTTTGCTTGTTGTTGGACAATGCCAGTCACCACAAAGTAATACAATTCCTTTTATGACTCATCTTTAAAATTATTTGAAATTAGCTTTGGAAATTATATGTCCATGATTACTTTCTATTTCTACACCAGAAGTGAACAATCTACAGCCTCTCCACTAGGAAACATTTAACAAATGTGAAGCTTATTCAGGAAGACGTCTTCTTTTCACACCCTTTTGCAAAGAAAGCAGCTCAAAGAAATTACCCACTTCGCCCAAAGTAACCCAAGGATCTTAGTACAGTTCAGAAGGAACAAATTATTTCTACATAGAAATTTTATTGATATGCTTTCCAAATCTGAACAAACAGTCTCTATGCTTTTTTACATCAATTGGACCATTCCTCAGAGGGAGAACATGGTCATTGATTTACAACAGTACAGCAGTGTTGTTGACCACTTGGAATTAACTCCTCTACCTTTCATTCGGTTTCTGCTACACTAGTGACCTCTGATTCTTTGGCCAAGGAAATATTGGCTTCTTTCAAAGATCTTCCAGCTACATTGGCAGAATATTATTTCAAATTTAAAAAGATTCAGTTATTTACTAAAGGTCAACAGTGTTTGGTGGGATCAGCAAGATTTTCCCAACTTTATCCAACAGTCAATCTAACATTTAAAAATAACTTCCTTAAAAATGTCTGGATTTCGTGTTTATTGAGCACACATTATACAACTCTCTAAGTTAGTAAAACCAAGAGAAAGTACCATCATTTTCTAGAAATAAATAAGGATTACCTTTATGGCACTTCATGCTGCTCTATCATTCCATTGCAAAGCATTGATACTTGCCTTCTCAGGACCAATGTCAGACTCTTCTGGCTCAAGCACAGGCATGCTGAGTTTTCAAACTAGCACCACATCCTGAGGCTTTAAAATGGGATGCATAGCTTCATTCCACACTGTAGTGGAATAAGGATCCTTATTCTTCCCATGCTGGAGTTTTTGTTGTTATTTTGTTTAGACTCGCATTCTTCCTCTTCCATATAAATGAGTTCAAACTCACTGTACTGAGGGAGAACATTTGAATCAGGAAACATTACTGAGGATTTCTCTCTCTTGAAAGATTATGACTTTGGACTGGTTCACATTTATCTTTCTTACTTTTCTATTCCCTGAAGTTCCTGTAGATCATCAGTCTTTCATGCACATTAGTTCCCAGAAAAGACCCCACTGTCTACCAAAAATGCCTAGAATGTCTGAAAGCCAATGGGAATCTAACTTAAGGGAAACCACCACATGCCACACGCTCAAAATAAAACATGCCACACAAAATACAAAATGCCTTTTCAGCTTTTGCATGTTGTAGTTACATGAACTTCTCCATTTTCCACACAGTCATGCATGGCAAATTTATGACCTCCAAGTCCAAAGATCACAGGTGCAGCAAGCAAGATATACAAACCTGTCAGTTAAAAAAATGTATGATGCATTCAACTAAAATAGCTGTTACAAATTTAAAAAAAAGAAATGTTCATAGTTTGGGTACTTCCATCAATGTGTGTCTTATAATTATGGCACTGAAAGTTTTCAATAATGAGAAGTATTGGTATAACACAGGCAATTAGAAGAGATAATAAATTGGATGGGAAAAAATGAAGCAGGAAGGTCAGAAAAATAGGCAATGATGAAAACTAAGAAGTAATATTCTGTCAGTTAAAGATGAGAGAAAAAATGCTCAGCAATCTAATTGCCATTTTGTGTGGGGACCAAAAAAAACTTTGAGTCCTTATAATCCTGAGAATAAGATTGTAATAATATAGTAATTTGTCAATCCATACCAAGACATACAGCAGAAAGCAATAGTTGAAGTTCACAACATTGGCAGTCAAGCAAAGGCTCCCTAATAATCATTATACCCTGAAGAAAGGGAAAGATATCACTCTTGTTAAAAGATTTCCTGTGACACCAGCCTAACAGCTCATTTATTTGATCAATGAAAAAGTTATACTGGAGTTTAAGTTACCTGGAGAATTCAGTTGTGTACCATCTCCATACTCCTTGATGGAATGTAATAAATGCATTGCATTTAAGGACACCAATCTCAATCTATCATTCTGTCTAATTAAATAAGGACTCATAATAAAAATTAACAAGACATGTTGGAGTATACAACATGAACACAGAAAGGTTTTGGAGTAGCACATTGGGATTCATTATTAGTCACTGCATATACCTTCTGCTCTGTGGATTAGTGTGATGTGCAGGTAAGACTGTGCACATTGATATTATGCAGACATCTATTAGAATGCTATTCTTCAATTAACTAGTTGTGTGATTTTCTCATATGCAGACAGGGCTTTGTTGTATTATAATTTGAATTCAATAAAATACAAGAGTCTTATAGTAGAAGTAAATCAATTATGGTAAGTATTTGCACCAGGGCAGCCAACACAGATAAAATTATTGAATAATTCCATTCCTTAAGATATTCCTTTATTTCGCTATCAGCTACATTCATACACATAAAGAGATTTATTATAAAGAATTAGCTCATGTGATTATGGAGGTTGAGAAGTTCTGATATCTGTAGTTAGCAAACTTAAGACTCAGGAGAGTCCAGTCCAAGTCCAAGTCTGGGGGAATGAAGAGAGCCAATGGTATAATTTCTAGTCCGAAAGGTAACAGGTTAAGTACCCCCAAACAGCTGATGTTTCGTTCTGAGTATGAAATCTAGAAAACCATTGTTCCAGGCTTTGAATTCTATTCAGGTATTCAATTGACAACATGATACTCTGAACCTCCCCCACACACCCACACACTTTGGAAAGGACAATCTGCTTTACTTAGACTATGGATTTAAATATTAATCTCATTCAGAAACACTTTCATAAGACACACTCAGAATAATGTTTGATCAAATGTCTGGGCACCCCATGACTCAGTGAAGGTGGCACATGACACTAACCTGCACAGTTACTTTTCCTTTGTTTATCATATCTGGAGCAGATTAAATGAGTGGCCATATCTAAAATGGTGCATAACTGATGCTCCTTCTTACACCACATGTAACAATTTTTAAAAATATGGAAAATGTTTAGTAAGATGGAGCTACTCTGTTCCTGTTTAGCTTAACCTTCATATATTATTGCCTCACTGGCCAAAGAAGTTTCATGCTTAAAATTACCTTTATGTCAGATAAATTATTCACTCCACTTTATTCACACTATCCTCAGCTGATTCCTAGAATACTCCTTGGAACTCACCCCTGAACAATTAGGGGAATGAGATGCAGAAATGCAAACTGCATCTTTGGCAAAACTAAAGGAAAATGTGTAATATCAGAACACAATGTATAATGAAAGGCTGTCAGATGGAGTGAAGGCAAATAGGGAGATAGCATGATTCCCAGAGAAGGTATCTGCATCCACAGATCTCAGCTACATCAGCAGAGGTCAGATCTCCAAAACCTGTGCCCCTCCCCATGGAGGGCTAAAAAAATGAGCCTGTGATAGATCCAGTGAGGGCAGAGTCTGTCAAACTAAGGTGGAAGTCTCTCATTGGGAATAAGCACCAGCAAGTACTAGGTGAGATGAGACTGAAGCACTTTGCAACAAGTAGCTTGTTGATGAGAAAGAGAACAGTCTAATAAACTGTATCTCTTTATGGCCTCGTGGAACAAAGTCTAACTATACACAGAGTTAGATCTGAATTGGGTCTGAAGTAAACAAATTTCTATCTTGTTTGAGTTACTGTGTTTTTAATCTCTATATTACATCTATTTAACTTATGTCCCAACTTCTGTGGAAGTTGATAACAGAAGTATCGTGCTGTATAATAACAACAAAGATAACAAAAATTATTGTTGTTGTCATTGTTTTTGTAGCAGGCAGCAAAGAAACTGATATTTTAGGCTAGAAACTTGATATCTTTGGACAAATCTTTTTTGTGTGTGTGTGTGTGTTGGAGTCTCACTCTGTCGCCCAGACTGGAGTGCAGTGGCCGCTGCCGGCCACCGCAGCCTCCACCTGCCGGGCTCCGGCGATCCTTCCGCCTCAGCCTTCCGAGTAGCCGGAATTACAGGCATGCGCTACCACGCCCGGCTAATTTTTTGATTTATTGTAGAGGCGAGGTCTCGCTGCCCAGGCGGGTTTCGAACCCGCGGGCTCAGGCAATCCACTCATCTCAGCCTCCCAAAGGCGCGGGATTACAGGCTGAGCCACCGAGCCTGGCTTCTTTGGACAAATCTTGAAAGTATTTGGTAAATTTATTATGTGTGATGGATTAAAATGAAATGTATGTAATTTTTGCAGGATTTGAGTGGATAAAGCCAGGTTCTTGTGTTTATAAGTGTGGTGTAGACAGAGTTGTTGCATGGAAAATCTGAGTAACTGCATTTACTAAGGCATTGCAAGAAAGATATTAACTTAGGCAATTAGCCAAATTTCAAGCAGAAATGTAAAGAAATAGAGATGTCAAAAATTTGGGAGCATTACGGTTATAAAACATCAACTGCTTCCATCCACCAACTACAGGAGTTACCAATGTTTCTCAAAGCCTTCCTCAAAGGCCTTATTAAGTCTTTTAAGGCAAGTAAAGATGTCTAACATATTAGACAACCTCGTGGTAACAAGAAATAAAATACAAAAGAAAGTCTTGGGTTAAATTGAAAAGTCAAATATACAAAGCAAACTTGAGATCTTTATCAGAAAAGAACTTTGAGGATAATTACAGACCCATGCGCCTACTGGGAAGTAAATAAATTGGCAGCCTACTAAGTTTTTGAGGAATTCATATATTTAATGAAACTACAAGCTTGGCTTGCACACATATACCTACAAATGCCCTCATATAAATACCAGAAATATCTACAGATGCCGTAATTACTGCAGGGTGTAGTTCCCAAAGTTCATTTTCTATATAGCCAAGGAGGATAATGAATAAGGATATACCTCCCAGAGAGCCAAGCAGCTACACCACTGCAAAAGCCTCTGCTATCTAGTAAGATTTCATGACTTCCATGTATCTGTTCATTATGTTTGCTTTTAATTCTTCCCTTTTCTGCATGGAAGATGCTCAGATGCATCCTGTTATGGCATTGCCATTTTATATGGAGAGGTGAAGGAAGCTTGGTTTTTAATTTTTAGGTCACTGGATGATGAGAATCTGTATGGACTGAAGAAGAGAACTACATATCTCTCAGAGACCCTGTATTTTGAGCTGGATGTCCTTACTGCATGGGATTTGGAGTTATCTCCCCTGAGAATGAAGTCTGCCTGTCTCTTTGTATGAAAAGTAAGCTATGCACAAATATTTAGGTAGATAAAAGATGACATTTTGACTGATTTCTGAATGCTTCCCTAAATTTCCCCCTTTTTGTGCTATGCATATGGTCATTTTATAATTCATTTCTTGCCTGTAGGTATGTCCTGTACCTAGTTCTCAGAAGCAGGATGTAAACAAAATAATTGCATGAAACTCCAGGGTTTTTGCTGCTGCTTGAGCTGGCCTCTCTCCTTTCCTTCTTGTTGGCTAAAATTTGTAAAGCATAAAATGACAATTGAGAATCATTTTACGAGGTAATAGAGTCTCCTCCTTTTCTGTGGCTTTGAATGATTTTGCGGCGCCAAATCTGTCTACTGATTCTGGACCGGATGAGAGAAAAATTAATTTCTATGCTTTTGATCTACTGTGATATGCTATCTCTTTGTTATAGTTACTTTACTTTTACCCCAAATAGAGTAATTGTCATGAAAGATCCTAAAAGAGCTAATAGTTCAAAAGTTGGAAAATGTGGTCTTTAGAAAGTTCTTTTGCTAATTTCTACATTGCTCTGGTGGTCTCTGTTCATTCCTATCGTGGTAACAGATGCAGATGTATCTAGGCACCCTTGCCACAGCTTCAAGATTATCACTGAGATAAGCCTCTTGTGATCTGAGTAAATTATAGGTCACTTTTTAAGAAAAAGCAAATTCATTTAGTTCCTGTGATTCCATCCCATTTAAGAGACAGTTGGTTAAAAAGATGAAGCTTTGAACAGTCTATAAGCATTTGCTTTAATTTTCCCAACATTTTTAGCTAGGAGAGAGACATTTTTTCTTTCGTTTTGTTCTGATTCTCAATACTGTTAGTTAATTAATACATTTGAAAATGTTTATTAAATCTTGCTGTATTGAGGCTTGTGGACAAGGCAGTAGGGATTTTCACAGATAACTGTCATGAAAACATTCCTCATGCCGGTCTCTCCAAATGTATTTACAAAGACAGAAGAGTACACCACATGACACTTGTCAGCCCCTGATGCATTGTTTAGCAGGCCATGGGTGTAGAATGAAGAAGATATTAATGTTCATCTGATGACTCTGAAAGTTCTGATAACTATGAAGGAAAAACAGTTTTGAGGAATAAAAAAGTTTGTGTGTGTGTGTGTGTGTGTGTGTGTGTGTGTGCGCGCGCGCGCGCGTGTGTAAGAAGAAAGTTGGTTTTCCAGAGAGGAGAGGTGGAGGAAGCAAGAACATGCATTTATTTCTTAATTCATTCCACATGTATTTATTGAGCACCTATCACATGCTATAAATTGTGCTGAAAATTGCACATACAGGGATCTTGCTTCTAGAGGCAGAGAGAGAAAAATGTGAGTCGACAAGATAATTATGTGCCAGGAAAGAAACCACCAAGGACTTATAAATGACAATGCTAGAAAGAGAGAGAAAATATGTTAATTTAAGTAGAATACAAAACTTTAAGGAAAGGACATTTCACCTGCAAACTAAAGGATAAAAAGGCAGTAGGCATGGAGCCACTTGAAGAAGTTTAGAGAAGTATTTTCCAGGAAGAGGGAACGCTGCCTGTAAAAGATGTTGAGTGGGATGTTGAGGAGTGAAGGACTGGGTGTGTTTAGGTGCAAAAGTAGATAGTATTATTGATGGGTGGAGCATGAGGGAGACTTGTATGAGATGAGCCTGAGAAGGAAGAAAGAAAGGAAAGGATTGGTTCCCTTCCATTTTCTCAAAGCAATGAGAAAAGAAGAGAGAACAAGCCAGGCACATAAATGATGTGTTTATACTAGTGCATAACAAATGACACAATTTCATGTTGTTTGAGTGAACTTTAGTTATCTAAAAAGAGGGAAGCATGCCTATGTGGTGGAGGGAATCAACTCACATGTATGATTTCTTCTAGAAAATACCACGTTATTGTTGGTGCCACCATCATTATTGTCAATTGTAATAAGAACTCAGCAGAAATGAGAGTCCAGAACATTATGGGACGTCGCCAACTGGAAGCATCCACTGCTCTCTCTCAGCGGGACAGCCCTGGCAGCTCATCACACTAAGATTCTCTAACAAGCCTGGGCTACAGCATAAAAGAACCCACCCATTTTTGGCAGTTTGAGTAGACAGTCTGCCTGCAACCAAGTTTCAGGTGCCAAACCAGCTGAAGGCTTATACAACAAAGGGACACACCACATACATGTGAAATCTGACCGTCTGATAGCCCACCCTGACTGGTGTTTAAGTTCCAGCAGCCCCACCTCTCCTGCTAAATTAAGTAAAAACAGAAGGGCAGGGCTACTTAGCTTGTCTCCCCACAAATCACCAAGCTAATAAAAGGCTCCACTGTCTACCACTGGTGTGATCCGCAGTTTACTGTCTCAGGCAATCACACATTTCTGTGAATGTCTGACAAAAGGTAATTAAGAAGAGTCAGCTATAAATGCTTTACAGGCTACCACAGCCTTTCTTAAGTTTGTGCACTGCACTAATACCCTACAAAGGAGAGTCATGCCACGAGAAATAAGCCTGTCAGAAAAGGACAAATTCTGTACATGTGTGATTCACTCATATAAGTCAAAAATTCTTAAAGACAGAAAGCAGAACTGTGGATGCCAGGGACTGGAGGGTGGGAATGGTGAGTTAGTGTTTAATGGGTACAGAGTTTCAATTTGGGAAGATGAAAAAAAAGTTCTGAAAGTAGATGGTGGTGATGTTTGCGCCATAACGTGAATGTACTTAATGCCACTGACCTGCGCACTTGAACAAAATGATGAATTTTCTGTTATGTGGAATATATGTTCCACAATTTTATAAAAGAAAATGAAGCCAGAAAATAAATAAATAAATAAAAGAAACATTCTCCTTGACCCTCAGTGGTGACTTAAATTACCATCTTCTTGTTACATATACAAATATAAATGTTAAAATCTCCTTGATCTGTAGCTTTTATAGGATGATGACACCAAACCAAATTTGTCAATTAAAAGCAAACAAGGCCACAGAACAATCAAATCTAAATGAGTGTTAAATAATGTGATGGAAGGTGCTGCTTTGCTCGGACTATATGGTTGGTCAGAACATAATTGTGGAACTAGTTATCATGTGTGAATATTCTTAATTTGGCACACCCAACAGCAGAGTAATGTATACAACAAGCAGTGCCACCTATATCCATTACGTATGCAATGACATTCACCCAAACAACCTGGGTTGAGATCATTTGTTGTTTGCTGAAATAAATTGCATTATTTATGTACGTGGACCAGGTAGGGAAAAAATAAATCTTCCTCTACACATCTTATTTTCTGAAGCTTTGTAAACTGGAATGGGAAAAGACAGATTAACAAAAGAAAAACAGAAGTACATTGTGCATGTACACACGGGAGCACCCAATAGGTGGTTATAATTGAGGTGATACGTCATCTTAGGCTAAACAAAGGAAAAGGAGTTTTGAGTGTCATGATAGGGGAGACACTTTATGGGAAGATGATATGGTAAAGTATGGTAAACAAGGGATGTTCAACTAGGCTTGTGATGCACATTTAAGTCAGTGCATTCTTCCTTGATAAGAGTAGTTAAGAGAAAGTCCTTTTTTTATTATTGAGGAAGAGGTAGACACTTTTACAAATGAATATTTCCTTTATCTATGTATTTTTTTTCCTTTTTTTCCATTTTTAATCAGTTTTCTGTTTTTTTATCAATATTTTTTATTCTGATTTTGTGGGATACAGTTAAGGGTTAAGTGTACAATTACGTTTCATTCAGGCACCCTGTTGATAAGAGGTGTTTCCCCATCCCCAAACAGATATTTGTGACAGTTAATCCCATCCCCTTGCCCCCCCATAGTTTCCCAGTACCGTCAGTCATTTTCTTATAGTATTACATTGGATGTTCAAGGTCCATTTTATGAGTGAGAACATGTGATACTCGGATCTTTGTTTTTGTGAGAGGTCACTCAGTATTATAAACTCTAGTTCCATCCAGGTTGCTGCGAAATTCATGATTTTGTTCTTTTTTATGGCTGCGTAGTATTCCATCATGTATATGTACCACATTTTTTAATCCAGCCCTCTTTTGATGGGCAGCGTGGTTGTTTCCAGGTTCTTGCTATTGTGAACGATGCTGCGATAAACATATGTGTGCGGCCACTACACTCCAGTCTGGGTGACAAAGTGAGACTCCAACTCAAAAAAAAAAAGAAAGTATGGAACAACTGTAAACGTAGACAAAGGTATGGAGACCTCATAATAGCTCGCATGTAAAGTAAACTGTCTTGATGATGTAGAACACACTTCATTAATTTTTAGACTTCCATCAAAATGAAGAAGAAAAATAGAAACAACATGTTAGCCAAATATCAAACATTTGCCTGTAGACTCTCAGGTTGAATTCAATGAAAATGAGTTCAGTATTAAATTACTTTCATATTTCCTCAAGGAATACATTCAGGTTGGCTCAGAGGCAAAGTGAGAGCTAATAGTCAGCACAGAATTTAAATTCAGCTCTATTATTTAATTACAGTGTGGTTTTTAGAAAACATATCTTAATTTCTGTAGTATTTTTTTCCTCTCTTGAAGTGAGAATCTGGTTATGTCTAAGATCCATTCTATTTTTAATACTCTATTTTTAATAGAATAACTTTTTGACTGACACATCTATACATAACTATAATAGAATCAAAATTGCAATAAAATTATTTTTTACAAAACAATTTTAACACCATACACTACAATATTGTTCTTGTCTAAAATTGAACCACTGTAAAATGAACTTTGATTTTTATTGCATAGAAATGTTTTACTTCACCTTGTGTCTTCCACACAGTCAACTATGAATATATTTTTTAGACTTTCTTTAGCAGAACTAAAAAGAAAGTTATAGTAGCCCATTAGGGAAGTCCTGAACTTAACAAGTCACCTGTGCTTCTTTAACACATTTCCTGTGTGTGTTGATGGTTCTATAAAAATGATGTAAATTAATACATATCAGGGATATGCAAATGTTTTTTGAAAAGAGTAAAATAGTAAATATGTTTGCTTTACAGGTCATATAGTCACAGTCAAGGCTAATCAACTCTGTCATCATAGCACAAAAGTAGCCAGGTGCCATATGTAAATGAATAACTCGGATGCATTCCAATAAAACTTCATTTACAAAAACAGGAAGCAGACTAAATTTGGGAATGACCTGCCATTTGCTGACACCTAGTATATAAAAAAGGCCCAATATAATAATGTAATTGTAAGACAATGAAGAGATATCATATTGCTACTTCAACATAAGAACCAATTTGAAATGCTTAAACAAAGAGATTAAAGTATGTGACTTTATTTTTTAATAGAGCAAATCCCCTTTTCATTTCCATGTTTCTCTTCATCGGGCTGTTTTAAGATGCAGTGATTTTTGTACAAATCTATATATTTTTTTGAGTTGGAGTCTCACTCTGTCGCCCAGGCTCAAATGCAGTGGCATGCTCACGGCCACCACAGCCTCGACCTGCTGAGCCCAGGAGATCTTTCCATCTCAGCCTTCCAAGTAACTGGAATTACAGGGAAGCGCCATCATGCCCAGCTAATCCTTTGATTTATCGTAGAGATGAGGTCTCTTCAGATTGCCCAGGTTGGTCTCGAATCTGTGGACTGAGGCAATCCTCTCACTTTGGTCTTCCAAAGTGCTGGGTTTATAGGTATGAGCCACTGTGCCTGTCTTTATTCTTTTTTTTTTTTAATGGCACATACTTTGGGATAAGAAACAACCTAATGGGCAAAGATAATTTTCCCTTCCTCTCTGGAGGTTTTAGTCAACTAGACAAACTGACAATCAACAGATTAACAAAAGAAATGACATATGAATTTATTAACATGCATAAGCATTGGAGCCGATATAAAATATGAGATGCAATGAAGGGTAGATGACTGAGACTTAAAGATCTCTTTTTTCTTTTCATGGTTTTATAACTTGATTTGATGCATTTGATGCTCAGCAACTAGTTCTTATCTACATTGACTGTCATTAGATTTTTGAAAGTGGTAACAGTTACATAAGTAACCAAAGTATAAAGCTTGTCTGGTGAATCTTCATCCTCATTATGTTTTCTGGACAACCAAACATGAATATGATATGGGACTTTACTCATTCCTTTGGTTCAGATAGTTTTGCTGAGCCTGGTATCAATGCAAACATTTGCAATCCCCATCTCCTTCATGATAAATTTCCAGATCTCTTTGAGTGTCTGATGGGCACACTTCTTGAAGGCCACTCTCTAGATGTGCTTGTGAACCTTAATGATGCCTACTTGAGTCACCACCTCATTGATGGTAGAACAGCCCTTCTTCTTTCCATCAACCTTCTTTGCTTATTGTAGAGATGAGCTCTTGCCAAGTTGCTCAGGCTGGTTTTGAATCCATGAGCTCAGGCAATCCTCTCACCTCAGCCTCCCAAAGTGCTGGGATTATAGGCATGAGCCACTGTGCCCAGCATTCACCAGTTTTCATTGTAGGCACCATTCTGTCAGACCCAAAGTGGAAAACAAGAGCTTGAGGGATTGTCAAAGTAAGAAAGCCTGAGATACTATTTTTATAGAGGACAGTAAAGTAGGAGATGTAAGCAGTTTTGAGGTGCAGTAAACAATATCAGGGAAATAGAATGTGCCTAAAAAGCAGACAATAGTTTGTAAATGGTGACCTTTGAAAACTGAATAGGAACTAGAAGCAAGATGGCAATGGCATAGGTGAACTGGTGAGATTCTCTGAACGTGAGTTCTCAAAAAGGCTATTACTTCTCTTCCCCCATCCCCCAGCCCACCACCAACCATGCTCGTGCCAGGCCCGGGAACTTTGGTCCCATACAGGGCCAGATATTGTGGCCCCTACTGCTGCTGTTCTACTGCATGTGTGGGAGTCTCCGGTCCCAGCCCCCTCCAGCTCCCTTCCCATCTGCATTGTCTCCAGCCCGGCACCCAGCACCAAGCCGCCGGTCACACAGGGAGGCTCTGGGTGCCCGCCCCTCAGAGACACTGGTCCCATTCCTGGCTGAAGTACCCTGTGGGGGGCCCAGTGACACTCTTGCTGCTCACCGCCTGCCCTTTGGAACTTTGGAGCTCTGGAACTCCGGGCCCACCCTGGCTGAGGCACTCAGTGTGAGACCCCAAGCCAGGGGACCCAGACAAGCAGAAAAAAACAGATCTGCTTAAACTGCCTCGCCATTCTCTAGGCAGAGACTTCCATTGATCCACCCACCTATCAACAAACTTTACCTCATGTCCTAAGGCCAGATATTGCAGCCCCCCCACTGCTGCTATTCCACTGCATGCTGGGAGTTTTGGGTCCCAGCCCCCTCCGGCTCCCTCCCCGGCTGCATTGTCTCCAGCCTGGCACCTGGCACCAAACTGCCGGTCACACAGAGAGGCTCTGGGCGCCCGCTCCTCAGAGACACTGGTCCCATTCCTGGCTGAAGTACCCTGTGGGGGGCCCACTCTCGCCACCCACTGCCTGCCCTTTGGAGCTTTGGAGCTCTGGAACTCCGGGCCCACCCTGGCTGAGGCACTCTGTGTGAGACTCCAACCTGGGGGACCCAGACAAGAGGAGAAAAACAGATCTGCTTAAACTACCTTGCTACTCTCCAGGCAGAGACTTCCATTGCCCCACCCACCTATCAACAAACTTTACCTCAGTTCCTAAGGCAACAGCGCAAAACAGGAGACAAAGCCCCACCCCTACGCTGCAATGAAAAACAAAACTGAGAGGCCGGAATTGGAGATCAGAGAAGTGACTCTAGTCTGATTGCTTATTTTGACTTATGATTTTATCATTGAAACTGTTGGTTTAGATCATGTTTGGTGTTTACTTTCTGACTTACACTGTTTCTTGATTTTATTGGCCTGTCTCTGTATAGCTATCAATACTCTTTAGGGAATCTTTCTTACGTGTCTTTCTTCACTTCTTCCCGGCGCTGTGTCTCTTTCTCACCTGACAGTTGGTATGTATATCTGTTTTCCCTTTCGCACTTCTCTCTTTTGCTTATTTTGACTTATGATTTTATCATTGTAACTGTTGGTTTAGATCACGTTTGTTGTTTACTTTCTGACTTACACTGTTTCTCGATTTTATTGACCTGTCTCTATGTAGCTATCAGTACTCTTTAGGGAATCTTTCTTACGTGTCTTTTTCACCTCTTCCCGGCCCTGTGTCTCTTTCTCACCTGATAGTTGGTATGTATATCTGTATTCCCTCTCACACTTCTCTCTTTCTAACTCCCTATTGACCCCCCCTTCCTCCATTATTTTCCTCTTTTATACACCCCCTTTTTAAATCTAGGGACCAAGAATACATACTGCTGAATAGACAGACTGTAAAGCAGAGGGAAAAGTGAACAAAGCCAGAAGACCCACATAAGGAAGAACAGGACATTGCAGAAGAGAAATAAAAGCAACCCCACCTTCCCTCAAAAACAGAATTGAAGAAGGAGAGGGAAAGGGGGAGAGGGAGAAAAATCTACAGAAATGAAGAAAAACCAAAAGAAGAGTATGGGTCTCTCCCAGACGCTTGGGAGAGCAGACACTAAGAAAACTGACTTTGGAATGAAAAACAATGAAAAGCCCCCAGAATGAAGGATCTCAAACTGCAAATGTAGATATCAAAACAATAATGGAGAGATTAAAAAGAATTGAGGAGACACAAGAAGAAACTAGAAAGGAGCTGATATCTGAGATAACAGTAATAAAGGATACTGTGAATGAAATAAATAACAAACTGATAAGCATGGAAAGTAGAATTACCCAAGGAGAAGAAAGAATTTCAGAGCTTGAGGACCAAAATATAGAAATAACCCAAACTCTTAAAAACACAGAAAATAAGCTCAAAAAGACAGAACAAAACCTTCAAGAGATGAGTGACTACCTCAAAAGGCCTAACCTAAGAGTAATCGGACTCCCTGAGGCAGAAAGAGAAACAAAGACCACATTGGAACAAACTTTCCATGAGATCATTCAAGAAAACTTCCCTTATCTAATCAGTGATGCAAAAATTCAAAGACAAGAGATTCAGAGAACCCCCACAAGACAACAAATGAGAAGACCAACTCCTAGACACATAATAATTCACCTAAATAAAGTAGACACAAAAGAAAAATCCTAAAGGCAGCAAGAGAAAAAGGCCAGATCACCTACCATGGAAGACCAATCAAAATAGCAGCAGATTTATCTGCAGAAACCCTGCAGGCTAGGAGAGCTTGGAGCCCTATCTTCAAAGTCCTAAAAGATAAACAATTTCAACCAAGAACAACCTACCTGGCCAAGCTAAGCTTCATCTTAGCTTAAAGTGAGGGAGAATTAAAATCTTTCCCAGATATCCAATCCCTAAGAACGTATGCTGCCACCAAACCATCTCTACATGAAACACTTAAGAAAGTACTAAACACAGAAGAAAAGGAAAAAAGAACAACGTTCTTCACAAGAGTACAGGGAAAAGAATAAAATATACATGAACCAACCCCCAAACCAAAAGAAAGACAAAAAAGAAAAAAGAAAAAGAAAAAACCAAGTGGAAGAACAACTCAATAAGAACTCCATGATAGGGACAGACTCTCACATTTCAATAATTAGTCTGAATGTGAATGGACTAAACGCACCACTGAAAAAACAGAATGACAAAATGGATAAAATATCACCAGGCAACAATATACTGCTTTCAAGAGACCCATCTCACTAGAAAGGACATACACAGACTCAAAGTAAGAGGATGGGAAAAAAATTTTCAGGCGAAAGGAACACAAAAGAAAGGAGGAGTCGCGATCCTAATTTCAGACAAAATACCATTTAAGCTATCAAAAGTTAAAAAAAATACAGAGGGCCACTACATAATGATAAAAGGTTCACTCCATCAACAAGAAATATCTATCCTAAACATATATGCACCCAACATAGGTGCACCAACTTTCATAAAGCAACTTCTAGGAAAACTAAAGAAAGATATTGACTCTAACACCATCATAACTCGGGACTTTAATACCCCACTCACAACCCTAGACAGATCATCAGGACAAAAAAATCAGCAAGGAGATCCGGAACCTCAATGAGACTCTGGACCAAATGGACTTAATTGATACCTACAGAACACTCCATCCAAAGACCACAGAATACACATTCTACTCATCACTGTATGGAACATATTCTAAGATCGACCACATAATTGGACACAAATCAAGCATAAGCAAATTTAAAAGGACTGAAATTCTACCATGCACCTTCTCGGACCACAGTGGAATAAAAATAAACATTGACACCAACAAGGTCCCCCAAAAACCCACAAAGACATGGACACTAAACAGCATGATGCTAAACAGCTCCTGGGTCAATGATGAAATCAAAACAGAGATCAAAAGATACCTGGAAGCAAATGAAAAAGAAGAAACATCTTACCAAAATCTCGGGAAGCCTTAAAAGCTTAATAAGAGGGGAATTTAATCCCTACAAACACATATGAGGAAAATGGAAGGAACAGAAATTCACAACCTAACAAGCCACCTAAAGAAGCTGGAAAAGCAAGACCACAAAAACCCTAATTTCAGCGGAAGAATCCAGATCACCAAAATAAAAGCTCAAATCCAGGACATAGAAGACAAAAAGATTATACAAAAAAAATCAATGAAACAAAATGCTTGTTCTTCGAAAGAATAAACAAGATCGATGGTCCCCTAGCTAGACTGACCAAGAAAAAACGAGAAAAAACCAAATAAGCACAATCAGAAACACAAAAGATGAAGTCACATCTGATCCTGAAGAAATACAAAAGATCATTAGAGACTACTACATACACTTGTATGGAAACAAACTTGAAAACCTTAATGAAATGGAGGACTTTCTGACATCACACAACCTACCTAGGTTTGAACAAGAAGAAATTGAGACTCTAAATAGACCAATAACAATCAAGGAAATTGATGACATAATAAGAAAACTTCCTACAAAAAAAAGCCCTGGACCAGATGGCTTTCCAGCAGAATTCTACAAGACATTTAAGGAGGAGCTGATACCAATGCTACTGAAGGTATTCCAGGCAACTGAGAAAGATGGAACTCTCCCCAAATCATTTTACGAAGCCAACATCACATTGATACCCAAGCCAGGTAAAGATCCAACAAAGAAAAAGAACTACAGGCCAATATCTTTGATGAACATAGATGCTAAAATTCTCAACAAGATCCTAGCAAACCGGATTTAGCAATACATCTCAAAAATTATCCATCATGACCAAGTAGGCTTCATTCATGGGATGCAAGGCTGGTTCAACATTCGTAAAACCATAAATGTTATTAAATACATCAACAGATGTCAAAACAAAAACCACATGATTATATCATTAGATGCAGAAAAAGCTTTTGATAAAATCCTACACCCCTTCTTGATAAAAACCCTTGAACATCTAGGTATACAGGAAACATACCTCAAAATAGTAAAAGTCATCTACGAGAAACCCACAGCAAGCATAATCCTAAATGGAAAAAAATTAGAACCATTTCGCCTGAAAATTGGAACAAGACAAGGATGCCCACTCTCACCCTTCCTGTTCAACATAGTATTGGAAGAGCTGACTTGAGCAATCAGGAAGAGAAGGCAATCAGGGGTATCCAAATAGGTAAAGAGGAAGTCAAGTTATCTCTCTTTGCAGATGATATGATTGTGTACCTTGAAAACCCAAGTGAATCTGTCAAAAACCTCCTTACACTGATAAAGGCCTTTGGCAAAGTCTCAGGATACAAAATAAATGTACAAAAGACAATCGCTTTTCTCTACACCAATAATAAACAAACAGAAATCCAAATAAAAAACACAATTCCATTCACAAAAGCCACAAAAAAAATGAAATACCTTGGCATCTTCCTAACCAGAGACGTGAAAGACCTTTACAAGGAAAACTACAAAACACTGCTCAAAGAAATCAAAGTTGACAAAAACAAGTGGAAAAATATCCCATGCTCATGTATCGGAAGAATCAACATTGTGAAGATGTCCGTCTTACCTAAGGCAATCTACAAATTCAGTGCAATACCCATCAAATTACCAGCAACATTCTTCTCAGACCTAGAAAAAACAACACAGGAATTTATATGGAAACACAAACGTCCAAGAATAGCCACAACAATCCTCAGCAAAAAAAAAAAAAAGCAGGTGGTATCACATTACCAGACTTCAAACTTAAAGCTACAATCATCAAAACAGCTTGGCATCGGTATAGGAACAGACATATAGATCAATGGAATAGAATTGAGATTCCAGAAGCAAAACCTCAATTTCTCATTTTTTTTTTTTGAGTTGGAGTGTCACTCTGTCACCCAGACTGGAGTGCAGTGGCCACTCCCAGCCACCGCAGCCTCGACCTGCTGGGCTCTGGCTATCCTTCTGCCTCAGCCTTCCAAGTAGCTGAAATTACAGGGATGCGCTACCACACCTGGCTAACTTTTTTTATTTATTGTAGAGATGAGGTCTCGCTGTCCAAGCGGGTCTCGAACCCGTGGGTTCAAGCAATCCACTCACCTCAGCCTCCCAAAAGCGTGAGATTACAGGCTGAGCCACCAAGCCCGGCTCTTCAATTTCTCATCCAACTCATCTTCGACAAAGCCCCCACCATTGACCAGTGGGGAGAGGAGAACCTATTCAGTAAATGGTGCTGGGAAAACTGGCTGACCACATTCAGAAGATTGAAACAGGACCCCTATCTATCCCAATGCACAAAGGTTAACTCCAAATGAATCAGAGACCTAAATGTAAAACCTCAAACCATAAGACCATTAGATATATCCTCATGAAGGAAATATCCTCATGGAAATCGGAACTGGCATCCAATTCCTGAACAAAACCCAAAACCCACAGCTCATAAGAGAGAAGATAGACAAATGGGACCTTATTAAACTGACAAACTTCTGCAAAACCAAAGAAACCATCAAGAGAGCAGGGAGACAGCCTACAGCCTGGGAAAAAATATTTGCCAACACCAGTTCTGACAAAGGCTTAACATCCTGGATCTACAAGGAACTCAAACATGCTGAAAAGAAAAAAACAAACAACCCCATTATAAAATGGGCAAAAGATATGAACAGACACTTCACAAAGGAAGACATCCAAGCAGCCAACAAACACATGAAGAAATGTTAAGCCTCACTAATCATCAGGGAGATGCAAATCAAAACCACACTGAGATACCGCCTAACCCCAGTCAGAATGGTAATTATCAACAAGTCAAAAAATAACAGCTGCTGGAGAGGGTGTGGTGAAAAGGGAACACTTCTACACTGTTGGTGGGAGTGTAAACTAGTGCAACCTCTGTGGAAAGCAGTGTGGCGATTCCTAAAAGCTCTAAATACCAACCTCCCATATGACCCCGCAATCCCCCTACTGGGAATATATCCTGAAGAACACAAATCACTCTATAAAAAAGATACCTGCACACGCATGTTTATCGCAGTGTTTTTCACAATAGCAAGAACCTGGAAACAGCCATGGTGCCCGTCAAAAGGACTGGATTAAAAAATGTGGTACATATACACAATGGAATACTACGCAGCCACAAAAAAGAACAAAATCATGAATTTCACAGCAACTTGGATGGAACTAGAGTCTATAATACTGAGTGACCTCTCACTGAAACAAAGATCCGAGTATCACATGTTCTCCCTCATATAATGGACCTTAAACATCCAATGCAATACTATACGAAAATGACTGACAGTACTGGGAAACTATGGTGGGGGAGGGAGATGGGATTAACAGTAGCAAATACCTGTCTGGGAACGGGGAAACACCCCATATCAACAGGGTGCCTGAATGAAACGTAATTGTATACCTAACCCTTAACTGTACCCCACAACTTCATAATAAAAGATAAATAAATAATTAAAAAAAAAGTAAACTGAATGGAAGGTATATGCTATGAGAAGGTGAGAGACAGAACCGTATTGTGAACAAAGGTTGTCTTATTATGCAGATAAAGTCTCTTAGGTAGTCTCTGGAAGCTGCCCTTGGAAGAATAGATTAAAACATTTGTCTGGGCATAGTGACAACTTGTGATCTTTTCTCTTCTCTGGTGGTTAATATTTCCTGGTTATTCGATGAGATTCCTGCGTTGGGGGTGGGGCTCAAGACAGTTGCATTTCTACTGGAAGAAGTCCACATTGAACAAATAAGGAAACTTCCAGAGAGATCCTTCTTGTGCTTTGGGGAAGAGGAGAAAGAAAAAAAAATGTTAGAAACTCTTTGACAGATTCTCTTGTATTTTCAAGGTATAGGATCATACATCAGCAAAGAGGGATAACTTGACTTTCTCTTTTCCTATTTGGATACCACTGATTTTCTTCTCTTGTCTAATTGCCCTAGCTAGGACTTCCAACACAATGTTGAACAAGAGGCATGAGAGTGAACAGCCTTGTCTTGTTCTAGTTTTCAGGGGAAATGTTTCCAGTTTCTGTCCATTTAGCAACATGTTAGTTGTGAGTTTATCATAAATTTTCCTTCTAGGGTGTTTGAAGGTTCTTACCAAGAAAGGATGCTGGATTTTATCAAAAGCTTTTTCTGCATCTAATGAGATAATCATGTGGTTCTTGCTTTTACATCTGTTGAAGTATTTAATTACATTTACGGTCTTGTGAATGTTGAACCAGCCCTGCTTTTGACCTTCCATATGACCCAGCATATATACCCAGAATATACCTGGAGGAACTCAAATCATTCTACAAAAAATATACCTACACATGTATATTTGTTGCAGCTCTATTCACAATAGTAAAAACATGGAACCAACCATGCTGCCCATCGAAGCTGGACTGGATGAAAAAAAATGAGGTACATATACACAATGGAATATTATGCAGCCATAAAGAAGTACAAACATATGGACTATGTAGCAACTTGAATGGATTTAGAGTCAATCATAGTCAGTGATCTATCACAGAAACAAAGAAAAGAGTACCATATGTTCTTACTCATAAGCGGATCTTGAACAATTATAATACTTTAAGAAAGAGATTGGCAGTAGTGGGAAACAGTCAGGGGAGGGGATGGGATTGGCAGTTGAGGGAAACTGCTAAGGGAGGGAGGGGCACACCTCATCAACAAGGGTACCTGCATAATCAATGTTTGTATACCTATCCCTGAATTGTACCCCATATTTTTATTAAAATAAAATATAAAAAGAAACTTTCTGGTTCTGAGATACCATCTGAGGCCTTCCAATTTCCTCTAATTAAAAAGTTCTCAGCGTGCCAAAACATTATACTTGGGGTTATTATTCTCTGCACTTCAACACTATCTTTGATTTATGAGGAAATTGTCTCAGTAATAATCATGGAAATTATTTGAATCTCAAGATCAATTTGGGAAGAACTGACATCTTAACAGCATTGAGTCATTCTATCCATGAATATAGAATATCTCTCCATTTATTTAGATCTTCTTTGATTTTCCTCAGCTTTGTATTTTTTCTCATGTAGATCTTGTACATATTTTATTAGATTCATACCTAAGTATTTCAGTTTTATAACATTGATATAAAGACTATTGTGCTTTTAATTCCAGTTGTTTATTGTAGGTACATAAGAATTTGATAGACTTATATTTTAACCTTGTATCCTACAACCTGTAATGTAAGAGCTTATTAGCTTCAAGAACATTATGTTGACTCTGGAATTTTATACATAAACAATCATGTCATTTGTGAAGAAAGGCAGTTTTATTTCTTTCTCCTTAATCTGTAAATGTTTTATTTTCTTTCCTTGTCTTATTGCATTAGCTATAACTTCCAGCACTTTGTTGAATAAAAATGGTAAGAAGGACATCTTGCCTAGTTCCTAATTTCAAGAGTAAAGAATCTATTCTCTTATCATTAAGTATGGTGTTAACCAAAGGATTTTTTTAAAAGATATTCTTTATTTACCCAAGAAAGTTCCCTTATATTCTTATCTTGATGAGACTATTTCTCTCAAATGGGTTTCAGATTTTGTCAAATGTTTTTCATGAATATACTGATATGATAATATGATATTTTTTCTTCTTATTAATTCATTTTCAAATACTGATTCATTTTTACATACCTAGAATAAGTCCCATTTGATAATCATGGTGTAAAATTCTTTTTATACATGATTAGATTAAACTTCCTAATATTTTGTCAAGAATTTTTACATCTATGTCCATGAGAAATATTGATCTGTGACTCTCTTTTTTTGTAATATCACTTATCTGGTTTTGGTATTGGAATAATGCTGACTTCATAGAATGAGTTAGAATGCATTTCTTCTCCTTCTCCTTTTTGAAAGAGATTGTAGAAAATTGGATTATTTCTTTTTTGACTGTTTAGTAAAATTAATCAGTGAACCCATCTGCAACTGACACTTTCTTTCTTTTCTTTTTTTGAGAGATTTTATTAATTCAGTTTCTTTAATAGATACATATTTATCCAAATGATCTATTTTTCCTTGTGTAGGTTTTTGTAGACTGTGTCTTTCAAGGACTTGATTCACTTCATCTAATTTACCAAATGTGTGGCTATAGAATTTTTCACAATATTCCTTTATTATTTTTTTAATATCGATATTGTCAGTTGTGATTGCTTTCATTTCTGATAGTGATAAAAATGTGTCTTCTCTGTAAAAGACCTTTACAATGAAAACTTCAGAACACTGCTCAAAGAAATCCAAGATGATACAAAGAAGTGAAAAAATATCCCATGCTCATGGATTGGAAGAGCCAACAGTGTTAAGATGTCCATTTTACCTAAGTCAATCTACAGATTTAATGCAATACCCATCAAATTACCAGCAACATTCTTCTCAGACCTAGAAAAAACAATACAGGAATTCATATGGAAACATAAACAGCCAAGAATAGCCAGAACAATCCTCAGCAAAAAAACCAAAACAAACAAACAACAACAACAACAAAAAACAAAGCAGGAGGTATCACACTCCCAGACTTTTTAAACTATACTATAAAGCTACAATAATCAAAACAGCTTGGCCTTGGTACAAGAACAGGCATATAGACCAATGGAATAGAATTGAGATCCCAGAAGCAAAACCTCAATTTCTCAACCAACTCATCTTCGACAAAGCTTCCACCACCCACTACTGGGGAAAGGAGAACCTATTCAGTGAATGGTGCTAGGAAAACTGACTGACCACATGCAGAAGATTGAAACAGGACCCCTACCTATCCCCATAAAAAAAATTAACTAAATGGATCACAAACCTAAATTTAAAACCTCAGACTGTAAGAACCTTATAAAATACAGGAGACACTCTTATGGAAGTTGGAACTGGCAACCAATTCCTGAGCAAAACCAAAATGCCCAGGCCATAAGAGGTAAGATAGACAAGTGGGACCTCATTAAACTGACAAGCTTCTGCAAAGCCAAAGAAACTATCAAGAGAGCAAGGAGACAGTCCACAGACTGGGAAAAAATATTTGCCAACTTCATGTCTGACAAAGGCCTAACATCAAGGATCTGCAAGGAACTCAAACCTGAAAAGAAAAACAAAAAAAAAAACAACAAAGAAAACACAACTCCATTACAAAGTGGGCAAAAGATATGAATAGACACTTCTCCAAAGAAGACATAAAAGCAGCCAACAGACACATGAAAAAATGTTCAGCCTCACTAATCATCAAGGAGATGCAAATTAAAACTACACTGAGATACCATCTAACTCCAGTCAGAATGGCCATCATCGATAACTCAAAAAAATAACAGATGCTGGAGAAGATGTGGCGGAAAGGGAATACTTCTACACTGTTGGTGGGAATGTAAACTAGTACAGACTCTGTGGAAATCAGTGTGGCGATTCCTAAAACTCCTAAAAATTGACCTTCCATATGACCCCGCAACCCCCCTACTGGGAATATACCCGGGAGAACTCAGGTCACTCTATAAAAAAGATACCTGCACACGTATGTTTATCACAGCATTTTTCACAGTAGCAAGAACATGGAACCAACCATGCTGCCCATCAAAAGAGGACTGGATTTTTTTAAATGTGATACATATACACAATGGAATATTATGCAACCATAAAGAACAAAATCATGAACTTGGCAGCAGCATGAATGGAATTAGAGTTTATAATACTGAGTGATCTCTCACAGAACCAAAGAGATGAGTATCACATGTTCTCACTCATAAGTGGACCTTGAACAACTACTATATTACTGTAGGAAAGGGATTGAAAGTAGCGGGAAACTGTGGGGAGGGGCATGGGGGGCGACAGTTGGATTGACAGTAGTCGATATCCACCTGGGGAAGGGGGACACACCTCATCAGTAAGGGTATTTGCACAATGAACATTTGCATACCTAACCCTGAACTGTACCCTACAATTTCAAAATAAAAATTAAAAGAGAGAAAAAAGTGTCTTCTCTCAGTTTTCCTTAATTAGACTAGCAAGAGGACTTTTATTAATGTTATTGATCGCTTTCAGTTCCATTGTTTTTTTTATTGTTTTCTTAATTTTAATTTCATTATTTTATACTCTATTTTATGATTTCAACAATATATTGGGCGATTACAGTTTATGGGTACATGAACTGAATAGCAGCAATGTTATAAAAGATGGGAGGGAGAAATTGGGATCCTCTGCTATAAGTTTCTGCATTACTCACGAAGTGGTATAACATGATTGGCAAGAGTATTTAGATTAGTTTTAATTAATGTAGTGTTGCAAACTTCTGGGCAATCACTACATTTCTTAAAAAGAAGTGTAACTGATATGCTAAGAATGGGGAGAAAAAAAGAGTGGGGAGAAATTGGAAATATATAAAGTGCTCAGTTTAAACCAGAGAAGAAAAAAATGAGAGAGAATTAAAAACAACAATAACAAAGAACAAGTGCAACAGATGCAAAACAGTTACAAACATGGTAGGTCTTAATCTCACTATATCATAGCTGCTTTAAATGTGAATGATCTGGATTTACCAATTAAAAAAGACTGTCAGAGTGGGTTAGCAAAAGCAAGACTTAACCATGTGCTGTCTACTAAAACCCACGTTAAATATAAAGACACAGATAAATTAAAAGTAATGAGATAAAGAAAGATACACCATACTAACACTAGTCAAAAGAAAACAGGAGTAGCTATAATGTAAATTCATCATTTTGGCTTTATATTCTACACTTTATTTAATTATCAAGTAAGTATACTGCAATCTTTTAGGTTTAGATCACATGCATGCATAAACATACATGCAAAAATAAAACATGAATGTGAAATTTTAAAATTTTTCTAAATGAATTTTATTTATATATATCTTTATGAATGAAGAGTATAGTTCGTTATATGTATATTTATTCCTGGGAGCTAGTAAAATGAAACTACAATGCTGTCAGGTTTAGAAACAACAAAACCAAACATGCAATTTGAGTGTAGTGTGAGCATGTTTTTCAGAACTTAAATAAAAGTCCCAGGAAAGCATGAGTTAGCCAGACTTTACCAGAAGCATCTATGACTTTTGAACTCCTGACTAGAAATTGCTGTCGCTGGATGTTTATTATGTATTTCAGGTTAAATAACAGTGGTAGAAGTTTTGGACCAAGTGGCTGGCTGAGATAGTAGCATTGATTCCAGAAGAGACATGATGGATTAGTGCCCAATTGATTAGTCCAATCACAGATAATTGGATTATAAGAATATTGGGTTTTTATAGGACTTTGCATTGTTTTCTGTTATTTTCTTTCCCCAATTATCCCCAAAAGTCTTATGACTCAGAACATATTTGTTACTTATAAAGTTAAGTTTTTGTTATTGATAATAAATATATCATTTGAAATAAATAATTTAAAATGTTAGCATATGCCATTATTGTTCTAAAAAGTAAAAGAAATTCAGTTTATATACATATATTGTTACAAGAAGGATATTGACATAACTGAAAAATTTTTAAAAATATTTATTATCAAAAGATTAACATTATTTGACAAGAATAAAAGGAAATAGCAACTCAAGGAGGAAAAAGTAATGCAAAATTACCAATTATCATAGGAGAGTTTGATCATATGCTTCTAAATGGATGACAGTTTCTTAGTCACTATGACGTGAAAATCTAACTGGATACATCTATGAGCAACTTAAAAACAAAAATTACATTTTCAACTATTGAAAGTCTTAATGAAAGATGTTAGTGTTAACTCAAACACTCTGTTAGTAAATAATTAAAGAATATTTCAGATCAATATTGGTTGTGAATATTAGTGATTAAATACTAAATAAAATATTATCAAACAGAATCCAGCACTACATTAAAAACTAATATGTCATGAACAAGTTAGATTCATTTCAAAAATATCTTCATTGTTATTCAACTTTATGCCTGTACTGTTTGCTAATGAAAACGGAACAAATAACCAATTAAGGGCATAAAAAGTAGGCCAAAAAAGTAAATTTCTATCATTTTGTCAGTAAAAACTGGAAAACTTTGAAGAAATATACAAGTTTAAAGAATGCTACAATTAATTCAAACAATAAAATCATTCAATAAAGTATTTTAGAATTTTAGAACCGGAAAAATTTAAGGCTTTACCAATCCTCTTTGCTCATTCACACATTCAACTAAACAATCCATTAACTCTCATGCACTTCTCAGTCCACTAATCTGATATCATTGCTACAAATACACAGACTTTCATTTCCCTCCATGCGTTACTATACTGTATCTGACCCAAAGCCTTCTTTGCCCATGTCCTCCTGACACTTGCCTGGCTGTGGCAGTCATTGTCTGATTGCACTTTATAAAATGTGATAAAAATGAAAGCAATCAAACCTATTGTGCAGGGTTTTGTAAGGACAAAGATATTCTCTCTCTCTCTCTCTCTCTCTCTCTTTGTCCCTTTCTCTCTCTTTCTCTTTCTCTCTCAGCAATATTATCTTTATTCTAATCCTCACCATGCTATATCACATTTGTGCTTAAGTTTATATGTGTTTCATTTTCTCATAAACATTGAGCATTGAACTCCTTGAGAGCATGGAAGATATTACTCCTTTGTCTTTTTGTCTCCATGTCATTTGTAGTCATAGGTAGATATTTGGTGCATAATTGTTAATTATTTGAAGAGAAGAAAGAGAGGGAAACAGACAAAGGAAAGGAATGCCTTGCTTCTTTGTGTCTTGAGGTGTCAGGCTTCCTTGGGAGCATCCCTGAGACCAATTTAGCTATTATAAAAGTCTGCTTCTGCTGTCCAACAAAACACAGGAAAACTCCAGACGAAGATGGCTCTATCTTTAGCAGTGGGATGTGGCAGTGTGATGGTAAGAAAGTGCTCTGAAATTAATCCTAAATTAGAGTATGGAGTAACAAATTGTAGAATTATGAAATGGCTGCATATCCAGATGATCTGTGTAAATAATTTGAGTGTCTCTCAATATTCATGCAATAAATAATTTTTAGATGGATTAGTATGAAATGTGTAGGGTGTAATTGGATGGTAAGACTTAAAACATGGTCTTGAAAAGAGTAGAAGAAATTCTCATCTGAGATCTTTTAGAATTCAGGCAAAGGAGGAGATGGGTGTTCCTTGTCCAGAACAGCTAAACCCTAAATTAAACCAGAAGCCCATATGCACTTTGACTAGGGCCTGGCTATCCCTGGTTTGATTGCAAATTGGCACCATAAGTTGCCTTGTGAGAAGTCCTTCTGTATCATGTTTAAGAGAATGCTTTAATAATTAATAACATGCCATGAAACTAGCCATGCTTTTGAAGTCACCTGCCTTATATACAGTCAAAGCCTCAAATGTCTTGGCGTCCCAATTGCTAATTTAATGTCCAAATGTGTGTATGTTTATTAAGTTTTGTCTACCTGATCTTCAGTTTTTATTTATATGATTGTCTCTTTTACCTTGCCTTTATTTGTAGTACTCTTAACACCTAAGAATCCACACAAATCTGGTCATTTAAGATGGTGGTGATTGGATGAAGTCTTCAATCTGGATTGAGTCCTATCCCTTAGTCATCAGTTGCTTTGCTCCCAAAACTTTCTTTCACACTCACAAGGATTTCAAAACGTACAGTGATGTCAAAAAAACTGATGTGATGATGACTGGACAGGTCAGATTATGAGAGTCTTCACAAAAGCAAGTGTCCATAAAGACTTTCTGTGTGAGTAGTCATGTGCTGGTGGGAGAGTGAAAGTCCATCTGAGGGGAGACTCAAAGGTCCCCCTCTGAGAGGGACTGCAAGCCCACTGCCCTGAGATTGGGGTGTGAGCATGCAAGATCATCTGCTGTTTGTGGGACACTCTTGAGAAGAGCCTGCTAGTCCTGCTGGTTCTCATCTCCTGGCACCTGGCCCACACCATCACCTATTATAGTGGATCAGCTGCCTCCCTGGATCTGTTCAGTGGAGAGAGAGTATCAGGGAGAGCAGGAGAGGAGACCCATGCCTGGTGAGGAGATGCCCACCGCAGCCATTTTCTCTGTCCCAGGACCAGGCAGAGACCTGCATTGCCCACCCAGCTCCTCCCAGCTTCCAACATGGGACCTAAGGTAATCTCATCAAAGTGGGAGAGACAGAAACCCCTCTCCCATGCTGGATCAGACACAGGTCAGATATGAATGGCAGACTTGACAGGCAGCAAGCTGAGAGAATCCAGTTCTTATCCACCCTCCTATCACAGTAGGCCTGAGGCATCTGACCCAAGATGTGAGCACTGTGCTGAGAGCAACCCTATCAGCCTGTATGGAGAGCTAGAGATCAGAGCTGAAAGGATGTTGGACATTCAGGAACAACCTCAGAGCGAATTTGGTTCATTGTTTTTATTATTTTTATTTTTATTTTTTGTCTAGTTTTTTGGGGGCTCATTTTTGTTTGTTTTTGTTTTTGATTTTTTTCTCTTTCCTTCTGTTTTTGATAACATTTTCATACTTGCTTTGTTTGTGTTATTTGACTGATTTTTTTCTTTTCTTTAGACTTCCTGTTTGTGTATGGGAAGAGTACATCAATAGGGAGGTTGTGTGTTTGTATAATTATCTGTATGCTTTATTTTTTTTACTCTTTTCTGTCTTTGTGTCTCTTTTCATTTGTTAGTTGTTATGTCTGTCTGTTTTCCCTCTTACTTTTCTCTCTCTCCATCTTCCTGTTACTCCCCTACTTACTTTTTCCATTCATTTCCTTTTTCTTACCTCATTTTGCTTCCAGGGAGCAAACCTATATCCCACTGCATGGACAGATTGTAAGGCAGTAGGAAGTGGGTTCCAGGGTGCCCATATTCAGTGGATACAGGAATCTGCAGATAGATTTTGAATTACAGCTTCCCCCCTCAATTAAATCCCACAACTGCAAAAAGTACAGCCCTCAACCCACAGTCCAGCTTCAGAATTGAACAAAGCCAGAGGATGCACATAAGGAAGAATAGGAGACTAGGCAAACAGAAGTAAGAGCAACCCTGCCATCCCTGAACAACAGAATTAAAGAAGAGGGGGAAAGAAGTGGGGGGTGGGGAATCTACACAAGTGAAGAAAAACCAAAAGAAGAATATGGGTCTCACACAGACTCCCAGGAGGTCAGACATTGAGAAAACAGACTTCGGAATTCAAACAATGAAGAGCTCCAAGAATGACCGCTCTCAAACTACAAACCCAGATATCAAGACATTAATAGAGAGAATAAATAGAATTGAGGAAAGCCAAAAGGAAAATATAAAGGAGTTGATAACTGAGATAACAGCAGTAAAGAATACTGTGAATGAAATAAATAACAAACTGATAAGCATGGAAAGCAGAATTAGCCAAGCAGAAGAAATAATCTCAGAGCTTGAGGACCAAAATATGGAACGAACCCAAACTGTCAAAAACATAGAAAAGAAGGTTAGAAAGACAGAACAAAACCTTCAAGAGATGAGTGTTTATTTCAAGAGGTAAAACCTAAGAGTAGTTGGACTTCCTGAGGCAGAAAGTGAGACAGAGACCACCCTGGAACAACATTCCATGAAATTACTCAAGAAAACTGCCCTCATCTCATCAGGGATATGACCATTCAAACACAAGAGATTCAGAGAACCCCTGTGAGACAACAAATGAGAAGACCAACTCCTAGACACATAGTAATTCACCTAAACAAAGTAGGTACAAAAGGAAGAATCCTAAAGGCAGCAAGATAAAAAGGTCAGACTATCTACCAGGGAAGACCAAATAGAATAGCAGCAGATTTATGTACAGAAACACTTCAGGCTGGGAGAGCTTAGAGCCCAATCTTTAAAGTTCTCAAAGATTAACAATTTCAACCATGAATAACCTACCCAGCTAAGCTAAGCTTCATCAGTGAGGGAGAATTAAAATCTTTCCCAGACATTCAGTCCCTAAGAACTTATGCTGCCTCTAGACCAGCTCTACAAGAAACACTTAAGAAAGTATTAAACACAGAAGAAAGGGAAAAAAGACTGACAATGTTCCTCATAAGAGTGCAGGAAAAAGATTGAAAATACATATGAATCAACCCAAAATTCAAAAGAAAGACAACAAACAGACAGGAACAGCAGCAACTTTATAAGAACCTCATGACAGGGATAAAAATCTCACATTTCAATAATTAGCCTTAATGTGAATGGACTAAATACACCACTGAAAACACATAGAATAGAAAAATGGGTAAAAGATCATGAGGCAACAATACATTGTCTCCAAGAGACTCATCTCACCAGAAAGGACACTCATAGACTCAAAGTAAGAGCATGGAAAGCAAAATATTAGGCAAACAGAACACAAAAGAAAGTTGGAGTTGTGATCTTAATATCAGACAAAATACCTTTTAAGCTATCAAACATTTAAAAAAGACACAGAAGGTCACTATATAATGACAAAAGGTTCACTCCATCAACAAGAAATAACCATCCTAAAAATATATGCACCCAACATAGGAGTACCAAGTTTTATAAAGCAGATTCTAGGCAAAATTAAAAAAGAGATTGACTCTAACACTATCATAGCTGGGGACTTTAATACCCCACTCACAATCCTAGACAGATCATCAAGACAAAGAATCAGCAAGGAGATCTGCCTCTTGACCAAATGGACTTAATTGATACTTACAGAACACTTCACCCAATGACCACAGAGTATACATTCTACTCATCACCACATGGAACATACTCTAACATCTACCACATCCTTGGCCATGAATCAATCATAAACAAATTTCATAAGATTGAAATTTTGCCACACACCTACTCAGACCACAGTGGAATAAAAATAAATATCAACACCAACAAAGTTCCCCCAAAATCCACAAGACATGGACACTAAACAGCATGATGCTAAGCAACTCCTGGATCAACATGGAAATCAAAACAGAGATTAAAAGATACCTGGTAACATCAAAATTAAAAAAAAATCTTACCAAAACTTCTGGGATGCCATAAAAGCAGTAGTAACAGGGGAATTCATATCTCTACAAACACACGTGAAGAAAATGGAAAGATCACAACTTAATAGCCTAACAAGTCATGTAAGGAACCTGGAAAAGCAAGACCACTAAAACCATAACTTCAGCAGTAGAATTCAGATCACCAAAATAAAAGCTCAAATCCAGGACACAGGAGACCAAAAGGTAATACAAAAAAATCAATGAACAAAAAGCTGGATCTTTGAAAGATAAACAAGATTGATGGTCCCCCTAGCTAGACCGACAAAGAAAAAGAGAGAAAAAGTCCAAATAAACTCAATCAGAAAGACAACATGGCTCAGCCTATAATCCTGCGCTTTTGGGAGGCTGAGGTGAATGGATTGCCTGAGCCCGCGGGTTCGAGACCCACCTGGGCAGTGAGACCTCATTTCTACAATAAATCAAAAAATCAGCCGGGTGTGGTAGTGCATGCCTGTAATTCCAGCTACTTGGAAGGCTGAGGCGGAAGGATCGCCAGAGCCCAGAAAGTCGAGGCTGTGGTGGCCGGGAGCAGCCACTGCACTCCAGTCTGGGCGACAGAGTGAGACTCCAACTCAAAAAAAAAGAAACACAACAGATGAAGTCACAACTGACCCTGAAGAAATACAAAAGATTATCAGAGACTACTATGTACACTTGTATGGAAACAAACTTGAAAACCTAAAGGAAATGGAGGACTTTCTGATATCACACAACCTCCTGAGGTTGAAATTAGAAGAAATCAAGACCTTAAATAGACCGATAACAATCCAGGAAATTGACAATGTCATAAGAAAACTATTTTTAAAAAACCTGGACCAATGGCTTTCCAGCAGAATTTCACAAAACATACAAAGAGGAACTGGTACCAATCCTACAGAAAGTATGCCAGGCAATTGAGAAAGATGGAACTCTCCTCAAATCATTTTATGAAGCTAACATCACATTGATACCCAAGCCAGGTAAAGACCCAACAAAGAAAGAGAACTATAAGCCAATATCCTTGATGAACATAGATGCTAAAATTCTCAACAAGATCCTAGCAAATCAGATTCAACAACACATATCAAAAATCATCCTCCACAACCAAGTAGGCTTCATCCCTGGGATGCAGGGTTGGTTCAACATCATAAGATCATAAATGTAATTAAATACATCAACAGACATAAAAACAAAAACCACATGATTATAACATTAGAAGCAAAAAAAGCTTTTAATAAAATCCAACACCCCTTCTTGATATAAACCCTCGAACATCTAGGCATAGATGGAACATACCTCAAAATAGTAAGAGCCATCTACAAGAAACCCACAGCCAGCATGCTCCTAAATGGACAAAAATTGAAACCATTTCCCCTGAAAACTGGAACAAGACAAGGATGCCCACTCTCACCCCTCCTGTTTAACATAGTATTGGAAGTTCTAGCTAGAGCAATCAGAGAAGAGAAGGTGATTGGGGTATCCAAATAGGAAAAGAGGAAATCAAGTTATCCCTCTTTGCAGACGACATGATTCTATACCTCGAAAATTCAAGAGAATCTCTCAAAAATCTCCTTGCACTGATAAAGGATTTTGGCAAATCTCAGGGTATAAAATAAATGTGCAAAAAACAATTGCATTTCTTTACACCAATAATAAACAAACAGAAACCCAAATAAAAAACACAATCCCATTCACAATAGCCACAAAAAAAGAAATACCTTGAAAAGTTCCTAAACAGAAATGTGAAAGACCTTTACAATGAAAACTACAAAACACTGCTCAAAGAAATCAAAGATGACACAAACAAGTGGAAAAATATTCCATGCTCATGGATTGGAAGAATCAACATTGTTAAGATGTCCATTCTGCCTAAGGCAATCTACAGATTTAACACAATACCCAACAAATTGCTGGCAACATTTTTCTCAGACGTGTAAACAGCAATAAAGGACTTCATATGGAAACATAAAGAACTACAGATAACTAAAACAATCCTCAGGAAAAAAATAGTAAGAGGTATCACACTCCCAGACTTTAAACTTTATTATAAAGCTACAATAATCAAAACAGCCTGGTATTGGTGCAAGAACAGGCATATAGACCGATGGAATAGAACTGAGATTCCAGAAGCAAAACCATAATTTCTCAACCAGCTCGTCTTCAACATAGCCTCCACCACCAACCACTGGTGAGAGGAGAACCTATTCAGTAAATGGTGCTGGGAAAACTGGCTGATCTCATGCAGAATATTGAAACAGGACCCTTACCCATCCCCATCCACAAAAATCAACTCTAAATGGATCAGAGACCTAAATGTCAAACCTCAAACTATAAGAACCTTAGAAAATACAGGAGAAACTCATGGAAATTGGAACTGGCAAGCAATTCCTGATCAAAACCCCAAATGCCCATGCCATAAGAGATAAGATAGACAAAAGGGACCTCATCAAACTGACAAGCTTCTGCAAAGCCAAAGAAACCATCAAGAGAGCAGGAGACAGTCCACAAACTGGGAAAAAATATTTGCCAACTCTTTGTCTGACAAAGGCCTAACATCTACGATCTACAAGGAACTCAAACATGCTGTAGAGAAAAACACAAACAGCCCCATTACAAAGTGGGCAAAAGATATGAAGAGACAGTTCTCAAAAGAAGACATACGAGCAGCCAACAGATACATGAAAAAATGTTCAACCTCACTAGTCATCAAAGAAATTGAAACTACACTGAGATATCACCTAACTCCAATCAGAATGACCATCATCAATAACAAAAATAACAGACGCTGGAGAGGATGTGGCGAAGAGGGAACACTTCTACACTGTTAGTGTGAATGCAAACTAGTACAGCCTCTGTGGAAAACAGTGTGGCGATTCATAAAAGTTCTAAAAATCGACCTTCCATATGACCCCGCAATCCCCCTACTGGGAATATACCCGGAAGAACTCAAATCACTCTATAAAAAAGATACCTGCACACATATGTTTATTGCAGCATTGTTTACAGTAGCAAGAACATGGAATCAACTGTGCTGCCCATCAAAAGAGGACGGGATTAAAAAATGTGGTGCATATACACGATGGAATATTACACAGCCGTAAAGAAGAACAAAATCATGAACTATAACTATATCTATAACTATAACTATAGTTAGATTGATCTTTCACAGAAACAAAGAACCGAGTGTCACATGTTCTCACTCATAAGTGGACCTTGACTAACTACTGTAATACCATAAGAAAAGGATTGACAGTAGCGGGAAACTGTTGGGATGTGGGGGAGTGGGGAGGTGGGACTGGTAGTAGTGGGAATCTGCCTGGGGAAGGGGGGGTGCATACCTCATCAACAAGGCTACCTGCACAATAAATATTTGTATTCCTAACCCTGAATTGTACCCCACAGTTTTAAAATTAAAAATTTTTTAAAAAACCTGATGTATACTCAGCTTTTTTCAGATACTCTGCGGATGTATTTTCTGGTCTGCCTACTTTGGTTATGGTTTCATCTGATAAGTAGTAGGATTTATCGCTCTCTTAAAAGGTGAGAATAAGCTGGGCTCGGTGGCTCAGCTTGTAATCCCACGCCTTTGGGAGGCTGAGGTGAGTGGATTGCCTGAGCCCGCGGGTTCGAGACCCGCCTGGGCAGCGAGACCTCATCTCTACAATAAATCAAAAAATCAGCCAGGCGTGGTAGTGCACGCCTGTAATTCCGGCTACTCGGAAGGCTGAGGCGAAGGATCGCCAGAGCCCAGTGGGTCGAGGCTGCAGTGGCCAGGAGCGGCCACTGCACTCCAGTCTGGGCTACAGAGTGAGACTCCAACTCAAAAAAAAAAAAAAGGTGAGAATAAGCCATATGATCAGACTTCAGAGGCTTAATTTTTTTCTGCTCATTTCATAAAGTCAGAAGATAATTCTCTTAGATAAATCAAAATAGCTGTAGCAATTAAGCATGTCAAGATCTCATCCACATACTGTTTTGTCTAATGACTTCCCAATCAGTACAGCATTCATAAGTTTTAATTACCATACCACCCACAGTCATCCCACATTGACCTACATAATCCAGTGAAGGTCATCTATCTTTTCTAAGTAACGAACATAGGAGTGGCAGGGCTCAGCCTAAACTTTTGTTTTTAAAGTATAATATATCTAGAAGAACTGTGACCACAGCATGTAACCACAACATGACTAGTACACTGTTTTACTTTGTTGGTAGATCAGGTTAACACTGTTCATACACACATACACACATATTTGTTATATATATGGCTATATATCACAGGGAAAAAATTAGTCAGCTTTAGGGCAGTTTGAAAAAACCAGCAACAGAAAGGAAATGTGAAGCTACCTCTTCTATAATAGTTATCTCATACCTATACATGTCTATATGTACAGAGTTTCACATTGTTGCATATAAAGTATAGCACTGAGTTAATTTCTCATCAATTATTACTCATACCATAAAATGTCTATACTTTTTAATCACCTATGTATTGAGCACATATACTGTCATGAGATTGGCTAATGGCTCAAATTACTTTCCTGATTTATCAGAGTTAAATTACTGAACAGAAAAAACTATGAAAAGTTCAGAAGGGTCAATTTATACCATTGTAATGGAGGCCTAAATAAATAAATCATGGACTAGGCCCTCTACTTAGAAGCAATACTTTAAAACTTTTAGCAATCACTGCTCTAAAAAAGAACTGTGTTACTTTCTGCATCAGAACTTGGAATTTACAAGCCACAAGGCGATTGTGTTTTGTTTAGCTCTTATAGAAAAATGAATCCCAAATCACTTAACCCATTTATTTGAATGGGTGACCTTGTAAAACATACCTGTTTCCAGCAGAACTGTCAATTATATTGTCCTGGTTCACAAATAAACACAACTTGGATAAATTGGGATAAGTTGTTTGAACAACTGATTTTTCATCCGTCAGCTGGTGTATGTGGCTTCAAGCCTGTTCATTCTCAGTTGCATGTACTAGATAAACAGACCAACACTGTTGAACTTCACTTCTGCAAGCAAACCAACTATTTTGAAATACGATGTTGGTTTTGGGATTTATACTGAGCATTGAACTTCATGATGCTGGCAACCCTTCTTTTTATTTACTTTTGTTGGGCTAGTCAACATTATTGAACTCCTCTCAACTTTTGTAAGCTAACTCACAATCTTCAAATACATATAGTTTGTTTCTCAAAGAGAAAAAACTATTATGATGATAATATTTCTGTACAGGTTTCACTTTAATGTACTTCACAAATGAAAAACAAGCAGAATCTATTTTGCTTGTAAGTCTAGAGAATAAATGGACAGCACAAGTTGTATTTCAGTGTTTAAAGGGGAGCTAATTGGAGCACTGATATAATGTTCATATTAATTCCCTACATTCACCACTGGACATAAAATAGATTACACATTGAGAGTACTATTAAAAAATCAGGTATAAAATATAAAGAAGGCTTAGCTAATTTGAAATAAAAGAACATATTTTTGTTGGGAATAACAATTAAACATAATTTGATAAATACTATATAAGTTTCCTTTTTACAATTAGTCTATATCAGCATTTCTCTTCACTAGCAGTATTGATATTTTCCAAAAACTAAATCTTTGTGGGAATGTCCTGTGCAGTTTAGAATGTTTAGCGGCATCTTTGGCCTCTACACAGTAGATACCCAACTTGCTTCCTCCCAGGCAAAATGTCCCAACCAAAAATGTCTCCAGATATTTCCAAATATCTCTTGGGGAACAAGATCATTTCCAGCTCTGAACTACTGACCTACATGAATAAACAAACAAAGTCAAGGTTGGAAATCTATCAAGGAAATAATTAGTAGTTCATGAATTTATTCAACTTTTACCGAGCACATATCATGTGCCAGGCACCATGCAAAGTACAGATGACATAACAGTGAACAAGACATTTTCCTTCCCCTGCCCACAAAAGGCATACGACTTACTAGAATGGGAAAGACAGCAAATGTTGCAAACTCAAAATGCCACTGCAGAAGGGCCAGTCTAGCAACCAGAGATGTGAACTTCTACAAGATTCTCATGGGAAGCTGCTGAAGGCTCTTAAACTGGGGATACTGTGAACTGCCCTTATTCCAGAAAGTGCTACCTGTCTCTGCTTGTCAAAAGATTGGAAGAGGGTACGTCTGGAGACCCAGCATGGTTATCAGGCTGTAACTATATCCCAGAGAATGAGTAAAGGAATAGAGGGAAGAGAGCAGATCCCTTAGAAATTACTGTGGGACAATGAAGGATAATTGATGGGTATGTGTTTGGGGTGGGGATGGCTGAAGGAGAAGAAAGAATCTAGCAAGAATAGGTCTTCCTGTCCTGGCTTTAGTAAGGTGTAGATGGTGACCTCGGATAACCTTGAAGAAAAAATAGGGTCTGAAAGGGGATTACTATGTGAATCTGAGGTCTCAGGGGTCAGCCTTCTTTAAGCTACAACAACAGCAACAAAACCAGAATATTTTCAATATTTTTTAAATTAATATTTGGATCACTCAAATTACTTTGATATCCTCACAAACAAAAAGGTCTCAAAGAAGTTAAATAATTTGTACAAATCAAGTCAATTAAATTCATAAACCTGTAAAATCTTAGATATGCCCTCATTCAATATATTTTTGTGAATTGGGTAAAATATTTATATAGCTTTTATCTGAAATTCATTGCTCAGTACAATATTTTATATTGGAATTATACAGCTAATATGCTAAACTTTTTATTATGCACCAGTCTCTTAAACATTGCCTTGATTAACAAAATTAAGAGAAAATGATTCTGGGTACTATGGGTTCTTAAAAATTCATTATATATATATACTTAATATTCAGCTTTCTTAGGTAAGGAGGCCCCAGTCTAGAAGGAATTATGCTTACTCAAGCAACATACTTTTCTTCCTAGGCAAGTTAGGTTATCTTCTAAGCGAGCAGGTGTTTTATTTGATTCCTGAGGTACACACATAGAACAATTATTCTCTAAGAGTTTTTTTATAATCCCTCTCGTAATTAAAGACTGAGTGTATGTTCTTCACATCTTGTGGTTGCACAGTCTGAAAATTACTTTATCCAAGTTACAAATTACCAAATCTCCAACTCTGACTTGAATTTATAGCACCTTTTTCTGGTCGTTTCACTAGGATAACTCACCTCATGTATTTACTGTTTAATTGTATTCCCAACTCTGCAGATGGTTTATGTTACAGGAACTCTTGGAATCAACTAAATGACTGCTTATTGGACTCTTTGTGCCTCTCAAGTCTTTTTAGTCTGTTTCACAACCTAAACAGAGGGCTAAAGGCAAAACCACAATGAATTAATTTTTCACAGATCAACCATGAAGTGCCCGAGTAATTTTAAAATGCTACTCTTTGGAAGCTATTGTCCATAAATTGTTAAAGTATAATTTTGGCCAATATATACATAGACTGTTTAACAATATGCCCAAGCCGGGCTCGGTGGCTCAGCCTGTAATCCCGTGCCTTTGGGAGGCTGAGGTGAGTGGATTGCCTGAGCCCGCGGGTTCGAGACCCGCCTGGGCAGCGAGACCTCATCTCTACAACAAATCAAAAAATCAGCCGGGCGTGGTAGCGCATGCCTGTAATTCCAGCTACTTGGAAGGCTGAGGAGGAAGGATCGCCGGAGCCCAGCAGGTCGAGGTTGCGGTGGCCGGAAGCGGCCACTGCACTCCAGTCTGGGCGACAGAGTGAGACTCCAACTCAAAAAAAAAAAAACAAAAAAACAAAAAAAAAAACAATATGCCCAAATGTATTTTTTATTTTGGTCAAGGTATACATATTTACATGGATTATCTAATAATATACCCAATTGTTCCCATAAGTATAAATGTTATTTTATTGAATTTTATACTATATTTCAGAAAAAGAAAGATGTCTCATTTTCAACAAGTTTGTTTCTATAAATAAGCCATTCTCCAAATATGTAATTTTGTGCAGAAATTTGACCATATACTGGTGCCTTTTTGACTATCACTTAATTCTCAGGTTTCTGTCTTGAATGCCTGTGATAGAGTTGGTCCTTCAACTGAGCTCAGAAAAAGAAAAAAAAATAGATGGAGAATGAGGAAGGTAATGGTAGGAGCCTGGGACATATTGAGCTAAATAAGAATTGCATCAAATCCTCAAATCAATTTTTACATATTTAAAATATCCAAGCAAAGACAGTAAAATGAAGTCTTATCACAAAGTTACCTTGCTCGAAATTCTAATTATGTATGTCAAAATAATTGAAAACTAATCCCCTCCCAAATTGACCAAGTTATACTACAAATATTCAAAATGTACTAGTCAAGGAAATAAAAATAAACTAGTTCATTTGGAAGAGAACAGGACTGACTACTAAAACTTACCCATTCTTGCCTCTCAGAGAACATACTTGAGAGTCGGTTACTCCTTCAGAAGTCTTAGTAACATTGCTACATTCGGAGAGAAACCTCTACTGGCTAAGGAGTAAAGCAGGAAGAGAGGATTCCAAGGCCACACTTGAGATCTGGCATGGGTCTAGTACCAGAACAGAGAAAAGCTTCACCCCACAGGTCTGAATACACCCTGGGATTAGCCAGGATGTACTGGGAATTTTAACAGATTCCCAGAGAAGGGCACCTAGCCCAGTATTCTGAGAAAGACTACCCAGAGTTAGAGCTGAGCTTGTTGCATCCCTCCATGTCTGTAGCCTTTAATAAAATGGATGAGTCAGAGCCCTCTGCCTTTAGTTCAGGAGAGAAAATAAACAGGCCAAGAAAAATATTTTACTGTATATCAGAGCAGATATAAATAAAAAGTAAATCAGCCACGAATTAGAAAATTTATGACCTGATAACTATGCAGAATTATTATAACAATACTTAAAAGAAAGGAAAGAGAGAGAAAGAGAAAGGTAGAGATAAGAAAGAAGGGTGGCATGTCCTAAACCCCATCACGGGGATTACTGCAACTTCTTAGATTGTGTCTAGCCTTGGATCCCTAAGGATGCTACTATATTTAGCCACAGAACTACACAAAAGCTATTCTACAGTAGGAAAGGAAAAATTATGTTCCTTATACTTAGTTTTCAGCAGAAACTCCTTGAAACAAAAGACAAATTAATAAGAGAAAAATTAGTTTATTAACATGTTATGTCATGTGTACATGAGAGATACCCAAGAAAAAAATGAGTAAACCTTGAAAAAGTGGCTTCGAACTGCAGCTTACATAGCATTCCAACAGAGAACAATATAATTTTAGAGAAGTGACAAGACAAATGAAAAGGACCTGGGCCTCCAGAGACCTCTGAAAATTGTGAGAAGGCAAATAAATTTAAAACACTAATGGTAGCTACATGCTAGTTAGTAGGGTTTGTTATGAAGATTCTTCTGGTACTGCCTCCAGGCTGACAAGGTATAAAGTTGTCTTAGGTGACTGACCTTTGTCCTTCCTGGTGGAAGGGAGGAAGGGACATCTGTTAATTTATGCTCTGCTTTTAGGCAAATAGAGGGAGGACAGAGAGCACTTTTTTTGTATTTGTTTCCCAATTGTCATCAGCTCAAGAAGAGCCTCCTGACAAAGTTGCATATTTTGGGGTGGTTTATTTGACTACTATTGTATTGAATATAATAAATATAGAATGTTATATACATATATAATTGTATAATTGTATTTTTCATATGTATGTATATAGCATACAATGCATACTATAATAATGCATAACATATAGAATCAATTAGTATATAGTAAGTTATCAGCAAATGTGTGTTGAATTAAAGACTTTCATAACTATATATTTAACTTATATATTTAACTACATATTCAGCTATGTAGAAAAAGTGTGAGTGATTGGGTTATTGGCTAAATAGAAAGATTATTCATTCCTGCTTTACATATCATATATATAAGATGTATATGTAAAAGTAAATGCAAATATAGATAGGATATGATTGGTAGATATATGATTGATAGGCAGATAGGTAAATAGATAGATATTCCTTTGAAAGTTGGAAGTACAGATTTAGAAATGACAAAATATTCTTGGTTAAATTAGTCCAGTAATACTCATGTGTAAATTGAGTCCAATGTCCACTGCAGCAATGCATCTAATCATTCATTCACAATTTTTTTTTTTTTAGTCAGAGTCTCACTCTGTCGCTCAGGCTGGAGTGCAGTGGCACACTCACAGCCACTGCAACCTCGACCTGCCAGTCTCAGGCAATCCTTCCACCTCAGTCTTCCAAGTAGCTGGCACTACAGGCATGCACCACCATGCCAGGTTTTTTTTTTAAATTAATTTATTTTTTTTTTATTGTAGAGACAAGTTCTTCCATGTTGCTCAGGTTGGTCTCGAATTCCTGGGTTCAGGCAATCCTCTCACCGCCACCTCCCAAAGTACTGGGATGGGACTTAAAACCATAATCAAACAGAGACAAATGCTCTGAAGAAAAAAAAAACAAAGCAAGGCAAGGCGAGACAGGTTGCTGTACTGAAGTGCATTAAGCAGCGAGGTACTGAGGTATTGACGGTATATATCAAATGCTGAGTGGATTGAAATGATACTGTTGACACACTCTTTTCATGAGGATTTCTAAAAACAAAAGTTTACATAGAGGCAAGACAGTGACCTGTCTAAATGATCATATTGGAAATATCTGCCTTCAGGTGTCTTAACATTTCCTCTCGTTACTTATGGTGGTATTCTCTTCTTCACTCCCTCTTCTAGATGCTCCATGTTAAACAAAACCTGTACTCAGAAGAACACAGGAAAAAGGCATTCTTGGGAAGAATACCACCTTCTATGTGCAAAGCACAGTGTATTCTTGGGCTACATCATCTCATTTACTTCTTGGAAAACCCCTTGGGGAAAAATACCTCAGTTTCCAATGTGCTGCTCCCACAAAAGCATTGGAATTTTGACAGCTCCAATTACAGCAGCAACAACACAAACTAAATAAAGGGATAATTAGCAACTCAACAATCATGACATTGTCCTTTTAGAAAGGCTGGATGCTTTACAGGTATTTTTCTCATTTAGCCCTCACAGAAGCCTCTGAGGGAAGTGCCGTTATTATGCATAGTACATAGAAAAGGTGACAGGTTAGAGCAATTTCCTATGTTGCTCAAGGTCACAATAGCAAATAAATTACAAAACCAAACTTTGAATCTATGTCTGAATCCAAATTCATAACTACAATAACATCAAAACTGAAACTGAATAAGGTAAAGTCAGAATTGTTGAATCTGAAATCCCAAGAAACAAGTAGAGAAAACTTTTATAGAGAGTTATTTACAATATCTTGGAATTATATATCACCAACACGGGTGTGAATGATCACACACAGAAGGATAAGGTGTTGGTGAAATAACAAGTCTAAGTTAAGTCTTTTCAAAGTAGAGACTTCTTGCTGTTTTGAAGCACCTTCAAAGTTGCCTAACTTGGCAATAGTAACATTTTCTTCCCATAGATATAGTGCATAATCTTCAGTAAATGCTCAATATTTACTAGAAAAGTATTTCAAAATAGGGTTACTATTTTCTATGAGTCCTGAGACTAACTCCAAATGCAGATGAAATAATTTCCTTCTCCAGCACCAATTAATGCCAAGATTTCAGTAGACACCTGGTTAAATGGAAATAAAATGCAGTAGACATTTTCAATGCTTTGTTGAAATTAGCTGTGCAGAAATTATAACCTTAGAATTCATATTTATTTATATCTCCTAATCTTTCCCAGTGGTATGCTATGCAATCCCCCCTCCACACACACACACATACAGAGGCACACACAAGAAATACTGTTCACCTCCTTCCAAATGAACTCAGTTCTCTAGTCTCTAACAAAATAATATTATTCAGTTATGGGCTAAAGACAATTTTTAAGTTTCCCCTGTGTAGGAACTCTTAGAGATTTTAATATACTAAAATGAATTTTGATTAATCAAGAATGGAGTAAAATAGTCACTATTTTCCAAACTTTTATGACCTTTTCCCTCCCAAACATTACGTTTCACTGTTTTCTTTTCTGGAATGTTGAGCGGGTTGCTAGGCTATAATATCAATTCATCTTCCTTTGTTTTTATTGACCCGTGTGTGTGTGTGTGTGTGTGTGTGTGCGCGCGCGCGTGTGTGTGTGTGTGTGTGTGTAACACCACTTCTAGGGTTACCAGATTTTGCAAGTAAAAATGGAGAATATCACAATAACTTCTGGTTCAGGTAAGGAAGAATGGATCATTGTTCAGTAAATGTGTGTCCTATTCTGAAATTCAAATTCACCTAGGAATTCTGCATTGCATCTGGCAATCCTAAACACTTGAGAAAAAAAAGATTAAAGAACTATGGTATTCAGTGCGTGATGATAGAACTTTAATGATATCTTTTTTTCTTTTAACTTTTAATTTTTTAAAAAGATGTGGGGTACAATTCAGGGTTAGGGATACAAATGATTATTACACAGATACCCTTGTTGATGAGGTGTGCCCCGCCCTTCCCCAGGCAGATTCCCACTACTGCCAATCCCACTTCCCCTCCTCCCTCCTGGCAGTTTCCCTCTATTGTCAATCCTTTTCTTATAGTATTATGATAATTGTTCAAGGTCTGCTTATGAGTGAGAATATGTGATACTCAGTTCTTTGTTTCTGTGATAGATCACTCAGTATTACAGACTCTAAGTCCATCCAGGTTGCTGTGATTTTGTTCTTCTTTATGGCTGTGGAATGTTCCATCGTGTATTTGTACCACATTTTTTTTTATCCAGTCCTCTTTTGATGGGCAGCACAGTTGGTTCCATGTTCTTACTATTGTGGACAATGCTGTGATAAACATATGTGTGCAGGTATCTTTTTTATAGAGTGATTTGAGTTCTTCCTGGTATTTTCCCAGTAGGGGGTTGCAGGGTCATATTTGAATTGGTATAGGCAGTATAGGCATATTGTACCATTTTGAAAACTTAAACTTCCTATTATTAGCTCCTGAATTCTCTCATTCCACTGTGTCCATTTTGTATGTTACTTTAAAATTTATAATTTTACCAGTTTTTATTATTTTTACTGACTTTGCTGAGCTGTATCCCTACGTGATAAGAAATTAATCATAAAGGGAGTTTATTGGCTAGTAGTGAACTAAGTACTCAAAACAATTTTTTTTCACAGTAAAATTGTTCCTTAGAGGGACAAGAAATAGCTGATAAGGGCCGTAAAAATTCGTCACTGGATATTCTCAGGTGTACATGATGGTTTTCACTGTAGTCATTATTAACAGTTTCTCAGTTTTCTTTTTTTCACAGTGACTAACACATCATTATTTTTCTTAAGTAATGAAAAGCTGGGAACCCTGCCAAAAGTTATCTTAACAGATGCTATTTTATCATTTCAATGAATTCCATCATTTCTCACATCCTGGTAATTATATTTCAGAGGTAGAATTCATGCTGAGTATGGCAGGCTGCTGTTACAAAAATAGACCCCAGAAACACATTAACCTGATAACTCCTCCAGTCCCAGGGATGCGGGGTGCTGCTACGTGCCTCGCCTGCAGTGTGTTTTTTGGGAATCCACTGTTTCCCATTTTGTGCTTCATTTCAACTCACCTTTTCACTCATGCCCACATCAAATTACCTGTAGGGAATCATTAAACTCTTGGTTTCCTGTAGGGAAGATTAACTCATTGCAAATATTCTGGAATTTGGAGGTGGGGGGGAGAAGAACTACAGGTTCTCATTAGCTGCTCGTTCCTGAATTAAACTATTATAGCATTCCCAAAGGACGCCAATAGCATAGAAGGACCCACTTATTTTTAAATGTTTGCTGAAAACAACAATATTGTAGTTGATATTTGTCTATTCTTTCTTCAGATAAATTGGCATGCCTTTAATTCCATTACCATGTTTCTTTGACATATCAGAAAATTCACAAGATAAAAACTTGGCTTTTCATTGTTCAGTGCTCATGAGTTCAAATGGATTATCATTCCCAATAGCAGGGGATTCATAAAATATGCAAGTCACCCGAAACTGGCCTAGACAATGGGAATAGTGCTATTTTTCCTATGTCCACATTCTTTCCAGTGAAGAAGGAGGACCAATGAATAATGCACACATTCACAGCTATTCATCACAGTACTTTGGAGTAGACCAAGAAGAACATCAATTTTCACACAAAACTTCAAGTGTGTAGAATTGGAGGTGACAGCCATTTTTTCACCCTGAGTTTTGTTCATAACAAAGGGCAGTTATTCTTCAGCTGGGATAGGAATATCAGTCTAGGTAAAGTCACCTTTGTAGGAGCTTTTATTTTTCAGTCCTTCCCAGATCCATATCAAAGTCCTCACTATGAGGACACACCCCTCAGACAGATGGCTAAGAGCCCTTGTGTGAGGTGGGCACTGAACCTCTGCAAGGGAAACAACAGAAACAAAAGTCCAACTGACCAAGGTTGAGTGGCCCAATGACACAAGCATAGTTGGAGCCATTTAATTAGAGCATCGTCTGGATATTCATTTGCTTTCTTCATTTGCTCAAAAATTACCAAGATGTTTTCATTAGCTATCCTTTAAATTTGGTGACAGTAGCTAATTTCAGAGAATTCTAATCTGAAAAGTCACTCCCAAGTGCTGGTTATGTTGGAGACTAACGGCTGAACAAATAAAGCGCTCTCTTTACTTTCTGTATAATTATGCTTGAATTATAATATATATATATATAATTATGCTTGCAAACGTGAAGCATTGAGGCACAGTATTTAGATATTGAAAACACAGAGATGAACTTCTAGAATATGCAGTTAAAGATAGAAATCTACTGGAATCTTTGAAATAGATAATGTTAGGTATGAGAACGAGGTGAAAGTCAAGAGAAAAGCTACGAACTGGAGAGGAAAAAAGCAGCATTTCTCTGCTTAAAAAACTGACAAGACTGGTGAAGGTCATGTGGATGATTTTTGATCCTTAAGAAGCAAAAGAAGTTATTCATACTAATTAAAAACAATCTTTGACGAGTTTGCAATGGTACCCTTTCTTACACACCTAGAATTTAAAAGGTTTTCTCTTTTAAAAAATGGTTTTCTCTCCTCTCTTCTCCTTCCTTTTTCAAAATATTTTCTCTTCTGAAACTGAAGCCCCAAAATTTAGAGTCTATACTAAAAAACAAATGGTGATTTTTCCATTAACTTGAATTTGACTGCATTTAATAAATATACATCTGCAAATTTGATCATTTTATGATATGGAACAAAATATGTACAAGTTATGGTAATACTGAATACTAAAAGAAACCTACTAGTCGAAACTAAATTTCATATGTAAAAATGAGAGATGAACTTAGCATCTACAAAAAATACATGAAAATATATTCTATCAGTTATATATATAGTTGTATATATATGTATATGATGGCTATATATGAGGGAGGACTCCACAAAACTGAATTTATATATATATTCTTGCTTTGGAGAGCAGTCGCCTTGTAGTACAGGCTCTCTCTGCTAGGTAAGTGTTCCAGGAACCCATCCGCATTGGTGTATCAGCTAGAGTTGTTGTGAGAGACTGCATTCAGCTTCAGTTAATTTTTTTATATATATATTCTTTCAATGCATTTGCTCATTTCATGATAGGTGATTTACCAGCTCATCTGCCCACAATACACAAAGTATTCACAAAGTTTTTGGTCAAAAACGGCATGACCTCCATGCCCCACCCTCTTTATTTACCTGATCTCACCCCAAGCTACTTTTTTTGTTTCCCTGAATGAAATAAGTCCTCGAAGGGAAACGTTTTGCCTATGTGGACGAGATGAGACAGAAAATGACAGAAGCACTAAAAGACATCAAAATTAACGAATTCAAACATTGTTTTGAGCAATGGAAAAAGCATCTCAATAGGTGCATTGCATCAAACAGAGACTACTTTGAAGGTGACTGAAGTTTGAACATATAAGAATAAATATACAACTTTCTATTTATAAATTGTGGGGTTTTGGGGTCTTCCATCATATGTATATGTAGGCATATACATTATGTATGTATGTATCTATATATCCGTCCACCTACATTTACAGCTATAAATATAAAAAGATCAGTAGCTAACTATGTCTCACTCATCTTTTCCAACATTAAATACTTTACTAAAAATTATTTTAATGGGCCAATATCTGGTTGATGTTTATTTCATTTTGAGCATTTGGTTCTTCTCACACTTATAAACTTGTATCTTAAAAACATTTACAGTTTGACAAATAATGTTTAGGGATTTATATATATAAATAAAATATATGATACTGTTTTAGCATCCAAAATCTCTCACTCTGGGATAAAAGTATGCCAGTACTTTCAACCAGAAGGTTTCTTGTGGCAAAAATACTAAAGAAAAACAAGTGAGCCCATGGGAAAAGTAGTCATAGCATAGGGAACAACCTTTACCTTATACCCTGTATAGCAGTTTGTAACCCTGAACTTCTGCTTCCGTCAATTGCTCTATCACTATTACTCCCTTCTGACTATAAAGTACAATGTGCTAACTGCAAGTATGCTACCTCTCTCCAAATATTTATATTTTAGCAATGACTCCAACTACCTTAACACAAGGGGACATACTTTGAGCAACCACCTACAACATAAGATGACTTTCTTGATGTTGGTGGGGGATGGGCCTTCTTTGCTCTTCTTTCTGATGCTCAGAGCTGGAACCTTTAAACCTTTCTCCTTTGGCATCAGGCACATCTGAAATTTTGTGACTAGACAGCATGAGAAGAACAATCCAGAAAGAAAAGGGCTGCCCTTCCTGGTGCTGGGCAGCTCTCTCCTCTTTTGTTCTTTTGACAAGGTTTTTTGACAGACTGTGCATAGGATATCCAGTGGTGCCCCCTAGGGCAGCATTTGGTCTCTGGATTTCCATGCACCAGTCTCAACTCACTAACTGTGGACCAGCTCTCCTCTGGGACAACCCAGCAAACTTAGCCCTCACCCAGCAGGCTGCAGAGGGTTGCAGACCCTCTCCAATGAGGTCTAAATCCCATCCCTGGAGCAAGTTCACCCTTCCAAATGTATTTTTCCTCAGTCTTATGGTGCTCTTTAGTGGTCTCCTTTATTTCTTCTTCTTCTTCATTTTTTTCTTTTTGATTAGTTTATTTCACGCTTAACATAATGTTCTCAAGGTTCATCAATGCTGTATAATGTGTCAGAATTTCCTTTTTTAAAAAGACTAATAGTATTCCATTGTATATACCACATTTTGTTTATCTGTTCATCTGCCAATGAACACTTGGGTTGCGTCCACCTTTTGGTTATTGAGAATAACACTGCTCTGAACATGGGTAAACAAATATCTCTTCAAAACCCTACTCAAAACACTTTTAGGTACATACCCAGAAGTAGAGTTACTGTATGATATAGTAATTCTATTTTTAGTTTTTTGATGACCTGCCATACTGTTTTACACAGCAGCTGTACCATTTACATTCCTGCCAACAGTATACAAGGTTCCCAGTTTCTCCACATCCTCACCAACACTTGTGAATTTTTGTTTGTTTCCTGATGGTAGCCATCCTAATGGGTGTGAGGTGCTATCTCATTGTGGTTTTTATATGCAGTTCCCTAATGATTTGTGATGTCAAGCATTGTTTCATGTGCTTATTGCTCATTTGTGAATTTTTTTTTTTTTGGAGAAATTTCTATGCAAATCCTTTCCCTGTTTTTGAATTGGGTTATGTTGTTTGAGTTTTAGAAATTCTCTATATATTCTGAATAATCCTTTATCTGATATTTCTCCCATTCTGTGATTGCCTTTTTATTCTCTTCATAGTGTCCTTTAATATAGAAAGTTTTAAATTTTCATGAGGTCCAATTTGTCTTTTTTTGACTCTGCCTTTGGTGTCATAGCCAAGGAATCTTTCCCCTTTACTTTCTCCAAGAGTTTTATAGTTTTAGCTTGTACATTTAGGATTTTTGTCCAACTTCATTGTTTGGGTCCAACTTCATTGTTTTGCATGTAGGTATCTATGAAAACTATAAAACACTACTGAAAGAAAGTAAAGAAGACAAATAAATGGAAAGACATCTTATATTCATGGGTTGGACAACTTAATATTATTAAGCTTTCAAATACTACCCAACTGCAGATGTAATACAATCCCTACTATAATCTCATTGACATTTTGGGCAGAGATATAAAAATTCATCCTAAAACTCATGTGGTTAAATAGCCAAAAGAATATTGAAAAAGAAGAAAAAAGTTGGAAGTCTCACACTTTAAAAATTCCAAACTCACTATTAAGATACAGAAATCAAAACAATGTGAAACTGGCATAAAGACAGACACCAACAGGATAAAATAGTGCCCAGAAATAAACTCTTGCATATATGTGCAAATGATGCCAAGACCAGCCAATAGGAAAGACAGTCCTTTGAATAAATGGTGTTGAGAAAACTAGATACTTACATACAAAATATTTCTTCTTAATAGTAGTTTTCATCAGTAGTTAGTGATTGCCTATGTTTTTCTTTTTTTCAAACTTCTGAATTACTGATGTGGTATTTGTTTCTTGCCAAGCGTTTAATGGGCAACATTACTAAAATTCTTCTCATTGCACTCATTCAAGAGTCCATACTTAGAAAACTCTGTATATAAAATGTTTCTTGAATAAAATTTTAAAAAGTACTAGACTGCCTTTAAAGAGATCCCTGCCAGGTGTGGTGGCTCATGCCTGCAATCCTAGCTCTTTGAGAGACAAAAGCAAGAAGATTGCCTAAGCCCAGGGGTTCGAGATCAGCCTGGGCAAATTGGTGAGAACTCATCTCTATAATATATCAAAAAAATTAGCCAGGCATGGTATTGCGCACCTGTAGTTCCAGCTACTTGGAAGACTGAAGTGGAAGGATCACCTGAGCCCAGCAGGTCGAGGCTGTGGTGGCCGTGTACGTGCCACTGAATTTCAGCCTGGGAGACAGAGTGAGACTCTAATTTAAAAAACTAAAATAAAACAATAAAGAGATCCCTTAAGGTAAATGTATCACACTTCACAAGATTCTCTCCCAAAGAAACTCAACAACATAAGAGTTTACTGAAGCTTTCACAGGGATATTAGGAAGGTTACATTACTCAGAAATTTCTTCTTTTAGCATCTCTGTATTGACACCTCTATATTGACCTCAAATCTTAGATTGACTTTTTCCAGATCTCCTTCTTGTCTCCTTCTTATAGATAGCTTCTTAAAGCTCATTACCATTTAACTATATTTGTTTTAACTTTCAACAGGTTTACCTTACTCAGGAAAACCAAAGTTAGCTAGTTACTTGAACAGGACCACTTCCATTTCCTGAAAGACTCAGATTTTGCTGTGACTGAAGCTCTCCTTGATTCTGATTTGGTTAAGAACATTTTACTAATTTCAGTTGTGTGCTTTTCTTTTATCAAAATCTTATACCTTGTGTAGATTCTTAGGCATTCAAAAGACAGATAGCCTTCATCTTTACATTTCTAATATATTTACAAAACTAAAGTTATTCCTCAAAGTTTAATGTTATGCTATGTTTTCCCCCTATGGAAGGTTTTTGTCTTTGAAAAATGTCATGTTTTTTCAAAAATCAAAAACTACTACTTGCCAGTGTCATAATTGGATCTCAAGTGATGCCCTAGGAGTATCTTTTCCTTTTTACAAAAGAAGTCATGTTGAATGCTGACAATTTCCCAGAGACAAAGAGAGGCATGGCATTAAAACAGAAAGGTCCCTGTACCCAGCATTTACCTTCCAATGGGAAAAATCTACAACAAAGTAAACACACGAATAAACTACCTGAATAAAAGCAGCTCAAGATGGGTTTGAATGTCTCAGCAGGGGCTAAAATGTGCTGCCTTAAAGGCCAGGGTAAAAATCTACAGTCTTGCAGGCCAGGGTAAATTGCCTTGATTTACTCTAAAGCCAAAGAATGTCATCAGAGACTTTAAGAAGAGGTGGGCTTTTATCCAGTGTAGCTATTTATTTATTTTTAAGAATTCTGTGCCTGTTATATGGAAAAATGAATTACAGGGAAGCAGGAGGAAAACAAAGGGCAGCTTGGAAACTTGTCTCTAGGTCTAGGCAGGAGATAATGGAGACATGAACTAAATATGCTAGAGATTTTTTTTATGGGACTTCTGGCATACACTTGAGATATTTTCAGAGTTGAGAGATAAAAAGGACTTGCAGGTTGAAGGAAAAAGATTACAAGGTGACTCTGAGATGTTTGGCTTGAGAACCTGGGTGAAGAATGGTGCTACTTATTAAGTTTTGGAAAATTGAGAAAGAGTCGGGTTTTGTTTTGTTTTATTTCCAGGCAAAATTAAGTGGTCAGTTTAAGATACATATGCAGGATACACTTAAGCAAAAATGTAAAATAAATAAATGCACAATTGAATATGAGCCTGGAGCTCAGAAGACAGGCCTATACCAGCAATATACATAGGTATTATTAACTTGTAATTGGTACCAGAGTGAGGAGAATGAATAACTTACATAAAGAGAGCAGAGACAAAGAGAAGTCCACTCAGAACTAGAGAAACCACATATAAAAGCTGGAAGGAAGAAATTATACCTATGGCATAATCTTATTTTACATTTTGAGTGTTCCCCGGTTAGAAGGAATTCCTTTCCTTTCATCCCTTACCACTTAAGAAGCATTTCTCTCCTACAGTGGTTCTAAATTCTGGTTGCATATTAGATTCATCTAGACACTTTGAAATAATTCTGATGCCTGGATCTCATTTCCAGCTATTTTTATTTAATTAGTCTACCCAGGTGATTCTAATGTTAACCCAGAGCTAAGAACCACTGTTGGAAGCTGTGGACTCAAAGAAGAGATCTTTCTCAGATAACGTCAACAGCTATCTGGCAGAAGGTATGTAAACAGCTTTGCCATTATTCCAATATAAAAATGCTTTTAAAGTGTCCCTTAATCTCTCTATCAAAATGTCAAAAAACGGTATTACCCAAATAATTTCAACTATTCCATGTCCTGATCCACAAACGCATTTAAAAAAATTTTCTCAGAGTTAATAATTTCAATTTGAAATGGTAAATGTGATGCCCTGATACATAAAGGGTGCTATCAGAATCCAAGGGAGAAGGAGTACTAGTCCAAACACTGGAGCTAAGAAAGTTTTTCTGCGAATAATGGTGCCTGAGTGACTTAAAAAATATTGGGAATTATTCAGTTGAGAAAGTATGAGAAGGAAATTCTAAGGCAAATGTAACCACTTGGGAAAATGTATGAAGAACCTCAGATAGCATGGCCTATGAGGAAAATTAAAAACTGATTTTAGCCAAACCACAGTAGTCGTGAAGAATGGCAGGTAGGAGAATGGGGAAGATAGATGAAGCTATGTGGGTCACTGAACACCACGTTTGCATGCTAGGGGACTTTTCTTTATTCTTTAGGTGATAGAGAGCAATGAAAGGGTTTTGGAAGGACAATGATGCCATACTTATTTCTTATTGGGATAGATTACTAATCACCGTATAGAACTTGAATTTAAGGCAGTCAAAAGTGTATTCAATGAAGTCCATTAGTATAAGTGCCGTCTCCAGACAAAAGACGATAAGAACTTAAACTAAAGCAATATCTGAGGGGACAGATCTGAGAAATATTTAAGAGGTAAAATGCACTGAAATAGATGACTGATTGCATATGAATGACAAGGGAAGAAAGAATGTGTTTTCTGGATTGGATTCCAAGGCAATAGAGTGCCTTGAATTTAAGTAATGGAAGAATTCAGTTGGCTGCCTGAAATACAACCAGATAGATGTGTGCATCAGAGAGCTGACATCTGTAGTAGTCTGCTGTGGCTACTGCAACAAATTATTACAAACTTAGTGGCTTAAAACAACACAGACTTATTACAGTTCTAGAGGTCAAAAGTACAAATGAGTATCACAAGGCTAAAACCAAAATGTCAGCAGGCTTGCATTCCTTTCTGGAGGCTCTAAAGGAGAATCTATTTCCCTGTCTTTCCTAGCTTCTTGAGACTGCCCACATTCCCTGGCTTATCATCCCTTCTTCTGTCTTTGAAATCAGCAATGGCTTGTCAAGTTAGTCTCAGATTGCATCACTTTGACCTCTTTTTCTTATTTTATTTCATTTTGAGTTGTGGGGTACATGTGAGGATTTGCTACATAAGTAAATTGCGTGCAGGTAAAGTTTGGGCTTTTAGCTAGCTCTTACTTCCTCAATAGTGAACCTGGTACCCAGTATGTTGTTGTGTGCCCCTTCTCTCGGCTCCCTCCCTCCTTTCTTCCTTTAACAGTGACCAGTGTCGGTTGTTCCCACCTTTGTGTTCGTGTTTTGACCTCCTTTTATGATCATGTCTTCCACATTTAAGGATCCTTGTAATTACACTGGGTTCACATGAATAATCCAGAATAAACTCCCTATTTGTGGTCAGTTCATTGACAATCATAATTCCATTGGTAATCTTGAGTTCCCTTTGTCATGTAATGTAACATAGTCCTAGATTCCAGGAATTAGGATGTGGACATTTGTGGGAGGGGATAATTATTCTGCCTACTACAGTATCTGAAACATAGGGTAGCTATGAGGGGTTTGACATCAAACTTGGAACTCCTTGGCATATCATGCACAACAAAGACAGAAGCTGAGATTTCCCAGAAGAATGCAGAGAATATAAACTGTGTTTTGGGATGAATGTTTAGGGTGGAGGAGGAAGAGGAGTCTATGAAGAAAGTTAGAATGAGTGATTGGAGGAAAAAACGAAGCCAGGAGAATGTAGTAGAAGTAAGATGTGATGTAAGTCAAAGATGTGAGTCCTGGTTCTAAGCTGGAGAGAAATCTGTTCCTAAGAAATTCTTGATATGTTGAAAATGTTCTAATCATCCTGGAGGTAATGCATCTTAATTTTGAATCATAGTTATGATGCATAAAACATTCATATTTTTTCTTTCTTTATATGTACATTATATAAAACATGTTTTTCTCCCAAGGAAAAATATATACATCATTTCATATTTCTCATCAAGTCCAAATAACATCTAGAACCCTGTACCCATAAATGGAGTATCTCACTGAAAAGAACTATTATACATAAGAAGTTTCCACGGGTTTGTTATGGCTAGATACAGTGAACTTAAAACAAAAAATTTCCTTTGTGCTTTCATTTAGATTAATGCAATTCATTTCTGTGAAATGTCTTAATTTAAAGATGCATGATCAATCTTGCTCAACTCTTACAAATGCCTTTGTCATATAAGGAAAATGTTAGCTGTGGTTTGAGTTACCAACTCTTTTTTTGGGGAAATGGGGTGCCATTTTTGTTTCATTTTATTAGTTTTATCTGATCTCTCCTTCATAAAGACATTAAAACATCCAGGTAATTTGAGAGTGCGCGTTTAATATGCAGCCCATACACAAAAATCACACACATAAAAGCAGAGTTGATTTAGAGTTCATGGAATAAAAAGATGAAAAAGGCTATGGGACGAACTTTGGTTTTAAGAGACGTGGTCAGGGAAACATAGTTACTGTGCTGGAAAACTCAAGGAAGAGTTAAGATTTTTATTAGATTTTTTTTTTTTTGAGTTGGAGTCTCACTCTGTCACCCAGACTGGAGTGCAGTGGCCACTCTTGGCCACCACAGCCTCGACCTGCTGGGCTCCGGCGATCCTTCAGCCTCAGCCTTCCAAGTAGCTGGAACTACAGGCATGCGCTACCACGCCCGGCTAATTTTTTGATTTATTGTAGAGATGAAGTCTCGCCAAGTTGCCCAGGCGGGTCTCGAACCCGCGGGCTCAGGCAATCCATTCACCTCAGCCTCCCAAATCGCAGAATTACAGGCTAAGCTACCGAGCCCGGCTCTTATTAGATATTTTTAACTAGTTTTTTCTTGGATAGGTTAATACAGATGACACATAAATATAGAAGTATATACTATACACACACACAAACACATACAGTCGACATTTGAGCAACATGGGGGTTAGGGATGCTGACTCTTTGCACAATTGAAAATTCATGTATAATTTTGACTCCCAAAAACTTAACTATGAATGGCCTACTGTAGACCAGAAAGAGAAAATATATTAAGAAAATGATGAGGAAGAGAAAATATATTAACTATTCATTAAATGGAAATGAATCACTATAAAGGATTCTTCTCAGTATCTTCACATTGAATAGGCTGGGTGGGGGTTGTCTTAGGAGTGGCAGAGACAGAAAAAAAATCTGCATATAAGTGGAACCATGCAGTTTAAATTCATGGTTTTTGAGGGTCAAAGGTCTGCATAGAGAGACAGAAGGGAGACACAAACACACACACACACACAGAGAGAGAGAGAGAGAGAGAGAGAGAGAGAGAGAGAGAAATTCTTAAGAATATGACTGCCCTTGGCAGAATTCTAAGATGGCCACCATGTTATTAATGACTTGCACATTCCTTGTCTCTTGAGTGTGGCAGGATCTATGACTTGCTTCTAACCAAAAAAAATAAGTCATGCCAGGCGTGGCAGTTCATGCCTATAATCTCAGCACTTTAGGAGGCTGAGGTGGAAGGAATGCTTGAGCCCAGAAGTTTGGGATTAGCCTAGGCAGCATAAAGAGACCTCATCTCTACAAAAAAAAAAAAAATCAAAAAATTAGCCCAGTATGGTGGCACACACCTGTAGTCTCAGTTACTCAGGACTGAGTTACATGGGACTGAGACAGAAGGATTGCTTGAGCCTAGGAGTTTGAGGTAATGGTGAACCGTGATTGTGCCACTGCACTCTAGCCTGGACGACAAAGTGAGATTCTGACTCAAATAAAAATAAATGCATAAATAAATAAATGAATAAGTCAAGGATGACAAAAGGCCACTCTGTTGTTTATGTTGTATAAGACTCCATCTTAACTGACAGAATCTACTTAAAGTCTTAGAGAGACTCCTCTGCCAGCCTTGAGGTAGCAAACTTCCAAGTTGTGAACTACAGATGAAGAGGGGCATGTTTAGGCAGCCTCTAGATTCTGAGGGTGGCTTCCAGCCAACAGCCAGTGGAAAGCTGGAGGCCCCATTAATTTATTCCAAGAAGATGAGTCCTGCCAATAACCTAAGTGAACTTGAAAGTAGATTCTTCCCCACCTGAGCCTCCTGGTGAGAAAAGAGGCCAGCTCATACCTTGACTGCAATTTCTGAGACTCTGAGCAGTAGACCCTAAGCCACATCCATATTCTAGAATCACAGGAGCTATGAGATAATACATACGTGCTGTTCTGAACCAGTAAATTCATGACAATTTATGTGCTATAGAAAATTAATCAAAGATACTTTTAGAATAAAATTCCCTTATATTTTTGTTATAAAGAAAAAAATGTTTGGTGGTAAAATAAGTATTCAAAATTAGCTATCTTATTCTCTGATTTATATGAATAGAAATTTGATTACTTAATACATTTTTAAGTGAGATGTCTAAATTTGAAGATGTGAAATTGTGCAGTATTTAAATTACTGTTCTCAAATTCACTCTTGATAATTAAATTTGTGGGCCTAGAATCTCAGTGTCATGACCAATCCATTATCTTGAATTTCTGCAGTTTAATTTCTTAAACATAAAAAATGATATTTTATTAGGTTACTGAATTATTATAATGGTATTCATCAAGGCAGATATAATCCAAATATTTTATCCCATGTAATATACATATGAATGTATATGGATATGCATATATATGAGTATATATGTAGGATTTTCTATCAATATCAATCACTTTAAAATTTTTACTCAATTATGTATTTACCATCTTTCATGAACACAGTTGCCAGGAAAAGTCAGGAGGCATGAGATAAGAAGATAAAGTTACTCATGCCACTAAATTATGTTTCATGGGATCATAATTCACTGGATGGTTTTGTTCTCAGTCAGATGTTGAATTTATTTTTCATTAACCCTTCCTTCCATATATAGTATACATTTATAAGACAGACCCTATCAAAATCTCTCTCTTCAGCTAGAAGTTGAACAAGTAGCTTATCCTCACTAGTGACAAATTAGAAGGGGATCATGGGTCCTTTCTTGGTAGTATGGGGTGAATTACTTTAGCAGGTGACCCTAAAACTGCATGGCTCAAACACAGTTGTGTATTTCTTTCTCATAGAATAGTCCAAGACAGGGAATCAAGTTGGTAGGTGAATTAGTTTCCTGTTGCTACTGTTAAAAAAAAAAATTACTACAAATTTAGTGGCTAAAAATAATTCAGATTTATTCTCTTGCAGTTCTGAAGACCAGAAGGCCCAAATAAGTTTCACTAGAGTAAAGTTAAGATAGCAGAAGGTCTAATTTCTCTGAAGACTCTGAAAGGAGAATCAGTTTTCTTGTTTTTTTTCAGGTTCTCATGGCTTCCTGAATTCCTTGGCTTGTGTACCCTTCCTTTGTCTTCAAAGCACAACTTTTCAGTCTCTGCTTCTATTGTCAGATGCCCTTCTTTAACTCTGAACATCCAGCCTTCTTTTTTCCATTATAAGGACCTTTGTGACTACATGGAACCCACCTAGGTAATCTAAAATAATCTCCCATTCTCAAAATCCTTATTTTATGACACGTGCCAAATCCCTTTATGCTATGTAAGGTAATATATTCACAGGTTCTGGGGATCAGGGCATAGACATTTTGGGGGACATAATCCAGATACAGAGGGCAACGTTTTGTGTGTTCACTCAGGATCCCATGCTAATGGTTGTCCTTCTTTGTGGTTTAGTCATTCCCCTGGGTCTCGTGGTACTCTGCCTCTATGAAAGAAAAGCAACTGAACAAGAAAGAGGAGATGGGAGGCCTATGAGCTGGAGCTGGCAGTAGCATATAAGTATACATATACTCGTTTGCACATTCTGTTAGAAAGAACTAAATCTTTCCTGGCCACATGTCATGTCAAGGAGGCCATACGTATACCACCTAGAGTGGGTAAATTCAGTGGACAGTTTCTATCACAGACCCCAGAGGCACCATACATTTTCTGTGTCACTTTCCTATCAAAGCAATGGGACATCTACTCTCAAACTGCAATAAATATAACCCCTGGTATGAGAGACAGTGAAGGAAGAGGACCAAGGAGTCACTGGTTACATGTGTCATTTTCCTCTTCATTCTTTATTCAATGTTAAGAAGATTTTTTTCTCACTATTTTGGTGTTGAAATAAGCAAGATGAATCTTGAAGTATAATTCCAATGTGTCCTTTTGGTGTTAAGCATAATTTCAAAGAAAGGTTCCAATTTATGATAAGCACATATGATGTCAAAATTCAATGGAAAAAGAGAATCACACAACTCTGCAGGTGTGGGAAGCACTCAAGATCTTTTCTAAAAAAAGACTCCATAGCCGGGCTCGGTGACTCAGCCTGTAATCCCGTGCCTTGGGAGGCTGAGGTGAGTGGATTGCCTGAGCCCACGGGTTCGAGACCCACCTGGGCAACTTGGCGAGATCTCATCTTTACAATAAATCAAAAATTAGCCAGGCATGGTAGTGCACGCCTGTAGTTCCAGCTACTTGGAAGACTGAGGCGGAAGGATTGCCAGAGCCCAGCAGGTCAAGGCTGCAGTGGCTGGGAGCAGCCACTGCACTCCAGTCTGGGCGACAGAGTGAGACTCCAACTCAAAAAAAAAAGACTCCATAAAACTTGCACAGCAGCATGTTGATGACAAGGAGGTAAAGGTGTTAATCTGTCACTAACACATTGGCTAGTGAACAGTCTTGGGTTTGCTGCCATTTGGTAAAACGTTGAGTTTATGTCCTCAGAGTATATGGGAGTTTTACAAAAGGGAGCATTAAAAGGTCAAAGTAGGTAATGTGTTGTAATGCATTGGAAATGCTTTTGTTAATATTAAACCAGTCACAGATAAACCATTTCTGCATTATTTCACTTATATATGAAAACAAAAAAGTTGAACTCATAGAGGTAGAGAGTAGAACTATAGGTAACAAAAGCTGGAGTGGAGAAATAAGGAGGGAGGAAATGGGGAGTTCTTGATCCAAAGGTACAAATTTTCAGATAGACAGAAGGAACAAACTTTGAGATCTATTGCATAGCAAAGTGACTACAGTCAGCAATGTATTATATTACAAATAACTATGAAAGTAAATGTCAGATGTCTCCTCACAAAAATATGCTTAAAAAGCAAGGTGATGGCTATGTAAATTAGCTTAATTTAATAATTTCAGATAGTTTACATATACTAAAACATCTCATTGTACCCCACTGGGAAGACTTTTAAAACCAAGAGAAAATTTGTTATCCCTGGGTTCTTGGGATAGGGCATTACTGATTGTGAAAAATTAGTAAATTCCAAAGACAAACTTGGATTACGTCAATCAACTGGTAATCAAAAAGTAACCACTGTTGATTCAAAAGTGTGCTAAGATCTGTGCAAGTTTTAAACATGCCTCTTTTGGGTATGCCTGCTTCACAGAAGTAACTAATATTCATATTTCTTTCAGATCATGAAGGAAACAAAATGAGCAGTGGAAAAATATCTGTCCCTAATGACTATCCTGATCCATAGAAACCATGTATATGATATGAATTAGGGGTTCCTAAAAGTATCCTAGATCCAAAATTTCTCGTCATTACCCAGTCTCAGGGTCTGACATTTTCTCCGGCAACTTACTGAAGAACTAGCCCATTTGAGAGAGAATATATGAATTCATTATGAGATGTTGAGTTTAGAATAGATTAGCTTCCCTGAGTAGCTAATTCCCAATTAAATTTGTCACTAGTTAAAGCCATTGTAACATCAGACAGAGAGCACTTTATTATGCAGAAAATAATCAGAGACACATGGTATTCTGTTTTCTGGGCTAAACCTGAATCACCAAATTTAAAAAAAAGAATAAATATTTTATTGAGCAGTTTCTAAGTGGTGGGCATTCTGTTAAGCACAGGGTAGATTACAATGATTAACACACAGAGTGTAGCCATTTGGCAATGCTGGTAAACATTCACAATGTGACAGATTACTGAGGAGATTTTGATAATGCTATAATTCAGTTAAAGGCAAAAAGTGAGGAAGAGCTGAGATTGAGGGCTGACTATATAAAGAAATGGTGTTTGAGCAGGGCCTTCAAAAGATGTCATTGAAGAATCTCCTAAGTGGGAAAATGTTCAGAGTATTTGGAGGACAAACATTTTCTGTAGGGCTGGTCTGCTGGCTACAGGAGCAGGAAGATGCAAAATGAGGCTACAGGATGGTCTAAGACTTGTCAACATTACATGTTGAATTATTTTTCTTTTTTGTTGTTTATTTATTATAAAGATGTGGGGTACAATTCAGGATTAGGTACACAAACATTAATCATGCAGGTACCCTTGTTGATGAGATATGTCCCTCCCTCCCCTAGCAGTTTCCCTCAACTGCCAATCCCACCCCTCACCCACGACAGTTTTCCACTACTGCCAGTTGCTTTCTTACAGCATTATAATAGTTCAAGTTCAGCTTATGAGTGAGAACACATGGCACTCTGTTCTTTGTTTCTGAGATATATCACTGAGTATGATCGACTCCAAATCCATCCAAGTTGCTGCAAAGTCCGTATATTTGTCCTTCTTTATGGCTGCATAATATTCCATTGTGTATATGGACCACACTTTTTTTATCCACTCCAGCTTCGATGGGCAACACGGTTGGTTCGATGTTTTTGCTATTGTGAATAGAGTTGCAATAAACATACGTGTGCAGGTATCTTTTTCGTAGAATAATTTGAGTTACTCCGGGTATATTCTCAATAAGGGAATTGCTGGGTCATATGGAAGGTCAATTTCTAGTTCTTTCAGAAATCACCACACCGTCTTCCAAAGAGGTTGTACTAGTCTGCATTCCCACCAGCAGTGTAGAAGGGTTCGTTTTTCTCCACATCCTTGTCAGCATCTGCCGTTGTTTGTTTTATTAATGATGGCCAGATGAAAGGGCTGAGCTCTGGGTGTTATTCAAGGTGGGTTAGAGTGGGGAAAGATTAAAAGTGGACAATAGTCAGAAAGCCGTTGTTAAATAAGCAAGATAATGGATATGTTAATTAGCTTGATGTAAGGATTTAAAATTTAAATAATTTAATAATTTAAAAGACAACAGTCAGAAAGTTGATATGACCATACTAGAGAGAAGTTATGAAGTGTGATCAGGAATATGGTAAGGTAGGAGGGGAATCTTCATATAACTAAGAGATATAATTAGCAGGATTTTGCTACTAGAATGCATAAGGAATAAGGCAGAGGAGAAGTGAGAAAATTCTGAGGTTTTAAGGAGAGGCAAATGGCAAAGTAACAAATTCAAACTTAAAAAACAAGAAAATAGGCGATGTGAAAAGACACTGACCAGTCAGTGACCATTTAAAGCTCATAGAGCGCAGAGAGAGGGATGAAGATGAGACAGGTTAGAAACACGTCAACTGCCCAAATGGAAGTGGTAGTAGGAGCTACACATCTTTTTTATTTATAGTAGACTTAGCTTTGATCTGGCCAAGCCCCAAATGTTAGAGTTCAGCTTATCCAATCTGATTATTAGATACAGGGGAATGCACTGAACATGATGTATCACTGAAACATTGTTTAAATAGAATGTGTAGGGATTTTATTTGGTCATCACCAAATATGTTTTTAGAACTACTAAAAGCTCAATGTACTCAATGGAGCTCAATATACTTGAAAACCACAGTGAAGAGTGTTTATATTCTAATCTGAGGTAATACATTGTCTTGAGACGCCAAGTATGACTTATCCATATAAATCACCCTGCCGTGGACCAGTGAATGTAAATATGTCATCCAATGTGACAATAAGTGTGGCTGGCTTATTTGAAATGGTAGCTTGGCTAACTTCCCTATACTCTTTTATGATTAAGTTTTAAGTTGTTTTTGTTTGCTTCACCTATACCTAAAACTTTCCTCATGATGCATTATTTGTGCTGGTGTAGTAATATAGTCGTTGTTTATCTAGTGTTTTAGCTCTCTTTTTTTGCAATCATAAATAAACCTTTCTCCATAATATTATGCTATTGTTTAAAATGTTTTATCTGTACATTTTTTTATTCCTTCAATGCAATTGCTGCAAAAACATTAATATATTTTTTCTTCTCAAATTTAGCTATTAATAAGCCTGAAGTTCTTTGTTAAAACCAGAGATATTTCACCAGTTGTGACAACGATAACAGACTGATAGTCTTTTCTATTCTCTATATTTGTATTTTTCTTCTTTTACATAAGCACATTTGACACACTAATACATAACTGTGTGACTGGCAATTATTCAACCAATAGAGAGTTCTCTTCATTTGCATCCCATGTATCTTTTCCTTCTACCTTTTTGGAGATAGTCTTGCATTTTAGACAGTTCAAAAATCATTCCAGCCCTGACCAGATGGCAATGTACCATTTGAGCTTGAAAGGACATGAAGAAGACATCCTGTGGTCTCACTGCCATCATGTAATGTTGTGGAGTGGCATCTTTAAGGTGCAGATTAGCTCCAGATTCTGTGACTTTTTGCCCATCCCATCATTTGGTTATTTCATGATCATGTTGTTCCTTCTCCCTTGCATTGATCCTATTCATGAACAAGACCTTCACTCTGTCCTGCAAGACTCTATCCCCAAACCAAGTTTCTAATGACCACTATTTGCTGAAAGAAATAAAGCCATTCATTCATTTACCATTTGCCTAGTACCTACTAAATAACAGGCAGAGTTTCGAAGGCTGGGGATATACAAATGAACACAATGGAGAAGGCCTCTGCTTTCATGGAGCTTACACAGTAAAGTGGAGAGATAGAAAGCTACCACACTGATAACTATGTAATAGGGCAGGTGAGAATGGGGATAGGAAGAAAAACATACCAGCTTATGGGGATGGAGACTGATGAGGTGGGTGGGATTTTGAATAGAGCAGTCAGAAAAAAAAATTTGAAAATGCTCTCTGGGAGTGGGAGTAAAAGAGTAAGCACAACAAGTATCTGGCATAGAATATTTCAGGTGAGAGAAACACCCTCCAGCAGAATCATACTTGAGGAAGACGGGTGGCTCCACCATTTAAAGACAGGCAAAAAGATATAAAATGAGACCTGAAAGATAGTTGGTAGCTAAATCATGTATTAGACGCTGGCATGGACTTTTAATTTCATTCTGACTGAGAAGAAAAGCAATGCAGGGCTCTGTTATGAATTATGCTTTAATAGAGCCACTGTAAATGCCTTAGGGAGAAACAGGGTGTGGCAGGCTAGATATGGTCAGAGCCTATGGGAGAGGGGTGAAATTATTCAAGACAATTATGAATTAAGAAAGGTAAATTTATTAAAAGGAAGATATGTTGTGAAGGGTATAACCGGCAGGGCAGCAGCAAGAGCGTTTGCTGCCTGCCAAGAAGCACCGGTCTGAGGTTTGACCCTCTCTTCTGTTAGGGTGAGCTTTAAGATTCCCATGATGTGTTTGAGTTCCTGCCATGCAAATAAGACAGTTCTGTTTAGTTGATATTTGACCTTGATTGTAAGCCGCTTATGGGCCAGCTAGAGGTTTGTAAACTGGTCAGTTGTGGGGTTTTATTTCTTTTTTAATTTTTTTAATAAAGTTGTGGAATACAATTCAGGGTTAGGTATATAAACATTGATCATGTAGGCACCCTTGTTGATGAGGTATGCCCCTCCCTCCCCTAGCAGTTTCCCTCAACTGCCAATCCCACTCCCCCTCCCCTGACAGTTTCCCACTAATGTCAATCGCTTTCTTAATCGTTCAAGGTCCACATATGAGTGAGATCATATGGAACTCTGTTCTTTGTTTCTGTGATATATCACTGAGTATGATCAACTCCAAATTCATCCAGGTGTCTGCAAAGTCCATATATGCGTCCTTCTTTATGGCCACATAATATTCCATTGTGTATGTACCACATGTTTTTTATCCAGTCCAGCTTCGATGGGCAACATGGTTGGTTCCATGTTTTTGCTATTGTGAATAGAGCTGCAACAAACATACGTATGCAGGTATCTTTTTTGTAGAATGATTTGAGTTCCTCCGGGTATATTCCCAATAGGGGAATCGCTGGGTCATATAGAAGGTAAATTTCTAGTTCTTTCAGAAATCGCCACACTGTCTTCTAAAGAGGTTGTACTAGTCTGCATTCCCACCAGCAGTGTAGAAGCGTTTCTTTTTCTCCACATCCTCGCCAGCATCTGTTGTTGTTTGTTTTATTAATGATGGTCATTCTTACTGGGGTTAGGTGGTATCTCCATGTGGTTTTGATTTGCATTTCTCCGATGATGACTGAGGCTGAGCACTTTTTCATGTGTCTGTTGGCTGCCCGTATATCTTCTTTTGAGAAGTGTCCATTCATTCTTTTGCCCACTTTTTAAAGGGGTCGTTAGTTTTTTTTTCCTTTTGGCACGTTTGAGTTCCTTGTAGATCCTAGATGTTAGGCCTAACAGTCTGGTATTGGTACAAGATCAGGCACATAGACCAATGGAACAGGATAGAGATTCCGGAAGCAAAACCTCAATTTCTCAACCAACTCATCTTTGACAAAACCTCCAACAGCAACCACTGGGGAGAGGAGAACCCATTCAGTATATGGTGCTGGGAAAACTGACCACATGCAGAAGATTGCAACAGGACCCCTACCTATCACCATACACAAAAATTGACTCTAAATGGATCAAAGACCTAGACGTAAAACCTCAAACTATAAGAATCTTAGAAAACGCAGGCGACACCCTTATGGAAATTGGAACTGGGAACCAATTGCTATTCAGAACCCTAAAGGCCAGTACCTTAAAAAATAAGATAGACAAGTGGGACCTCATCAAATTAATGAGCTTCTGCAAAGCAAAAGAAACCATCAAGAGAGCAGGGAGACAGCCCACAGAATGGTTTTATTTCTTTAACAGCAATAATTGACTGCTCTTTTTCATAGAACCAGGAACCCGCTGTCCACTACTTTCTTTGTTGGCTGTGGAACAAACAGCAAATGTTTTTCACCTAGCTATTCAGCTTTTTATAATTCTTATAATCTCATTCTGAGAGGTCCTGCCTCAAAATAGTTTACTCAATTTATTCAAATGATGTTGGTGTAATTGGGCCTCATGTTCCTCCACAACAGTTAGATAAGTTGGACAGTGTTCAAAGGCTTCAAAGTACATGATAATGTGTATTTGGTAACTTAATTTAGGGTGGCAGTGGTAGAAGTATTAAAAAGTGATTATTCTAGATATAGATGGAAGACAGAGCCTACAAAATATGTCCTTGAGTTAAATATACAGTGTAAGGGCAACAAGTAACCCCAAAATGATCCAAGTTATTTGGGTTGAACAATTGTAAAAACAGTTAAGATGGGAAAGGCTGTGGGAGGGTCAAGATTATTTTGTGGTGTAGGAATGAGGAGGCAGTGGAGGGAAAAGATTAAAAAAAAACTCTGGCAGAGGGAAATCTTCTCCCTTTAAAGAAACAAAAATAAAAATATATATCCAAATGTCTGTTCCATATAAGCATCAGGATTCAGGGTTTTTTGAGATCTTCTTGGTAATTTGATTTAGATTATACTCAGCACACCAGGGAGAAGAAGCAGTTTCTAAAATCCCCTCATTCCAGGTAGCATTGTACTAGGACACAGAAAATAAAATCTCACAGTTCGTTGGACACCTGTGAGTACCTCCACAATCTGCCTTTGTGGCGTTGATGTTCAGAGGCTTTGAACCTACGACTGCTTAAAAGAACCATACTTAACAGCCCAACAGTCAGAAGCAGTGGGGAATAAGCTGTTCTTAGGGTCCCTCTTCCTTCACTGTCTCCTAAGGGAGACAAATGTCCTCAGAGGTGGGCCTGCCAGGTCACCCCTTTAATTATACCGTTCTAACATGCCATCGACCTGCTCCTATTACCCCATCCCTTCTAAAACACTGTAGAACAGCAGTCCCCAACCTTTTTGGCATCAGGGACCAGTTTCATAGAAGACAGCTTTTCCATGGACTGGGGGTTGCCAGGGGATGGGGGGATGTGCAGTCATACCTCACTTCTGTTAATCTGCATTTGAAGCCACTCCCCGGCACTAGCATCACTGCATCATCTCCACCTCAGATCACCAGATATTCGTTTCTCATAAGATGTTCACAACCTAGATCCCTCACTTAAGCAGTTCACAATAGGGTTCATATTCCTATAAGACTCTAATGCCACTGCTGATCTGAGAGGAGGCAGAGCTCAGACAGTAATGCTAGTGATGGGGAGAGGCTGTAAATACAAATGAAACTTCGCTCATTAACCCACCCAGCTCCTGCTGTAGTGGCCTTGTTCCTAACAGTCCACAGACTGGTACTTGTCCATGGCCCAAGTGTTGGGGACCCTTGCCTCAGAATACTTTTGCTTCAGCTTCTTTTGTGTCCTCAGTAATTCCTCTGCATCCTCAAACCTCCTCTGAACACTTTTCATCTTCTCTTCCTGACACAAGTCTAGCTTTACCCTGATGACATGACTTCATCTGTAGCTCTCCTTTTTTTCCTGTAGTCAACTCATATAGCAAGCTTTGGAAATGAGGTAGAGGCCTTTTGTTCTCTCTGATTTCTGCTAGTGGATTTATCTTCCTTTTTATTCCTTGCTTATAAACACATTTTTTCTTTCCTGAATTCCTAACTTAGTGTCCTTTCCTTAAAGCGCAGTTTAATACCGTGCTACATTTTCATTTAGTCGCTCTCCCTCTTTCTCTCTCACTTCATTTTTTTATGATGGTAAAAGTTTGACTACCCCTAGAAAACTATTAGTTTTCTTTTGTTGCATAACAAATTAGCACAACCTTAGCAAATTTCTCTGCTCAGGATCTCACAAAGCCAAAACTGAGGTATTGGAAGGACTGAGCTTGTACATGGAGGCTCTGGGGAGGAATCACTCTCAAGTTCATTGAAATTGCAATTGGCAGAGTCCAGTTCTTTGTAATTGTATGACTGCGGCCCTCAGATTCTTGCTGGTTGTTGGCTGGGGATAGTCTAAGCTCCTAGAGGCTGCTCTTAGGTCCTTCCACATCTCTTAGGCTCAGAGATGAGGGAGGCTCAGAGAGGGGAGAGAGCCTCCCTCATCTCTGAGCCTTCTCATGCTTCAGATCTTTCTGACTTCTGCTTCTGGTACTGACTGAAGAACTCTCTGCTTTTATATGGCTCATGATTAGCTTGTGAATTTTTTTTTTTTGAGTTGAAGTCTCACTCTGTCGCCCAGACTGGAGTGCAATGGCCACTCCCGGCCACCGCAGCCTCAACCTGCTGGGCTCCGGCGATCCTTCCGCCTCAGCCTTCCGAGTAGCCGGAATTATAGGCATGCGCTACCACGCCCGGCTGATTTTTTGATTTATTGTAGAGATGAGGTCTCGCTGCCCAGGCGGGTCTCGAACCCGCGGGCTCAGGCAATCAACTCACCTCAGCCTCCCAAAGGCGTGGGATTACAGGCTGAGCCACCGAGCCCGGCAGCTTGTTAATTTTTTATATGGAATTTTCCCATCCCGATAAGCTCCCTGTCCTAAGGTCAACTGATTAGTGACTTAAACTATACCTGCAGTGTTCCTTTGCCATGTACATAAATGTGACATAATCATGGAAGTAACACGAGGGGATGAAAGTCATAGGAGCCTTCTAGAAGTTGACCTGCTATGCCTCCTGAAAGAAATTTCCAAGCTGCTGTATTCTCTTGAGTGAGAATGTGAATTATGAGCCTGACACAGAAATGGAAATGAGAAAATAGTATATATTAAAAGAGATTGCTGATTGATTAAACTCATTCCTACATGGTATTTTCATTATAACATGAGTGGGAATGATTGTTGACACTACTTTTCAGAAAATGCCAAGAAATCATGCCATAAGCAAGAATTGTTGGACAAAACAAATAAGGGGGAAATTAGAGTAGGAAAAAACTGGATCTGTGAAGACTTCATTTCTTCAACAATTGTGCGAAAAGAGTAACTGCCAAATATTTGAGATGTATGTCTTTAACTTTTCTCAACACACTCTAAGGAGCAGGGCCAGATGTTTAAAGAGATCATTAAATTACATTGGGTTGGATGAATCATACCATTTGCCATGGCAACATGGTAAGGTGATCCACGGGGTGCATTAACATGCTCATAATAATGTGCTTTTTAAAAACATGCATTTTACATATATGTGGATGTTTGAAAAGCAATTAAAAATTATACAAAGACTAGTTGACTGCTTCTTTTGTTCTTTTAAATTAACATTGTAAAGTTATTTTAAAGAAAAAGAAGAGGCAGTGTGGTGTAGAATATTCACTAAAATCTGGAAAAAATTATTTCTATTCCTTGGTGTTTCATTAACTGACAACATAACCTTGGATGAGCATTAAGTTCTCCCTAAAACATTGTTCTCCTCTATAATAAGGACATGTGACTTATCAACATCTTTGATAGCTTTCACTTCAAAATCATAGTCTAAAAATGCATCTTTGGCTTAATAAAACACTACAGCCATATTCACTAATGTTTACTATTTTGAAGAACTTTTCAAAAACTCCAAGGATTCTTTTGTATCATTCAGTCTCCTCTAATGGACTGTAAACAATCTGCTCAATGTTAACACCTCTCGGCATTATAAACTCCTTTTTCTGATTGAAGAAGGCCCATTGGTTTTGCCCGACTTCAATCCATTCCTCTGCTTTTCATTCTACTACACCCACACACAGACAGGTAATTGAGCTAATTATTGCTTTAATTTCTATCACAGGACTGCTGTTTTATATGACCACAATCTAATTGATTAAGCATCCTGCATGATCCTTCAGTGCTTAGTAACTTTTACATCACCCAATTCACCACATTCTGCAATTGAGGACAAATCCAGGAGAAAGACTAATTTTATGACCTTCTGTTAAAGAGGTGAATACCAACAATTTCTTGGATTTTATTCATTCTCACTAAGGAATTAAAATGAATTTCAACTACTGTTGTTTTATTAAACACAAAATTAACCAAAATACTCCACTATCTTACGTTTTCTTACTCAAAAAGAAAAAAAATCAAATATAGGCACAGGCTAGTGAATATATAAATAGAAAAGGTTTCAAACTAAATAATAAACTAATGTGATACACTCAACTTACCATAACGGTGATTGGAAGAAAATGAAAATACTTCACAGTTAATATCCTTGGTAAGGCTAATTGTGTCTATAATCTAGAAACATCTATTATCTACTAAATACATGCTTCTTTTTTTTTTCTTTTTCTTTCTCTTTTTTGAGTTGGAGTCTCACTCTGTCGCTCAAGTTGAAGTGTAGTTGCACGATCACAACTACTGCAGCCTCGACCCGCTGGGCTCATGCAATCTTTCTGACTCAGTCTTCCAAGTAGTAGGAACTACAGGTGTGCACCACAATGCCTGGTTAATTGTTTGATTAATTGTGAGACAAGCTCTTGCCAAGTTTCCCAGGCTGGTCTCAAACCCTTGGGCTCAGGCAATCCTCTTACCTCTGCCTCCCAAAGTGCTGGGATTACAAGCATGAGCCACCATGCCCAGCTAAACACCTGTTTCTTAAAGTGAGGTATTAGTAGATTAAAGAAATAGAAAAAAATAAAAGTTCTTTCTGCTTTAGTTCAAATCATTTGTCCACTAAATTATCATACTCTTAAAAGAGTTGCTGAAAACAATTACAGAAATGGTGTGGGTATGTTTCCACAAAATTCTGTCAAAGCTGACACACTCAGGGGCAATAACCTTTTATCCTCAAAATCTCCCCTATGAAACTCTAAGAAGATTTTACTATGTAAAACTTAACTGAGTCCCAGACAATAATACTCTCTGTCTCAAAGAGGTTACAATTCCCTTCCAAAATAAGTTCTACACACTTAAGCACCAAGGAGTTAGAGCTGGAAGAATTCCACAGAGACCCAGGCATTTCTCAGTTGAAATCAACAGCCTTAGCCCCATGGAAGAGTCTCTCTTAGGCTCCCAGGATATAGTGACAGATTATTTCTATCTCTCTAAGCAGGGTACATAAAAGAAGGGAAGAGATTACTTGTTGTCAACAATCAAATCAGCAGAACAAAAATTCTGAGCAATATGTATGGACTCATATGCTTATACTAGCTCCTGAAACAGTGAATTTTGAGAAAGGGCTTCTTTGCAAATTCCATTTCTCATGATCACTGTCCTATGCATTTCCATCTGGGTAAAATAAATTATTGTTAATCATAGTCACCCTACTATGGAGGTTGCCATGGAAGAAGAGTCAGGCTTTGTTTTATAAAGGGATGAAGATAGGGAACGATGGAGAATACCAGAAACAGCTTTGGAGACACTCAGCATTAAGGAATAGGTTGCTGAAAATAAAAGACAGTGATAAGGTAGAGACATGATACCAGGTCAGCAATAATCGCAAGAATGTGCTCTCAGAGGTGCTAAGAGAGAGCAAAAGTACAGGACAGGTGACCAGCAGTATTGAAGGACAAGAGGTCAAGAGGAATAGGCAGGAACAGGCAGCTAGATTTGAGCAAGAGAGGCCATTCTTAGCCCTGAGAAGCTGATGCCAGTGGGTAAGAGATAGAACCATACTGCAGACATGTGAACCAGGAGGTGTGGTGGGGAGGGAGAGGTAAAATGCTCAGGATGAGGAAGCAGAAATCATGCAGCACAGCTTGAAGACCTGCTGAGGTGACAATTCTTTTTATTTTACTTTTCCCTTAAGGGAGGGGTGTTCTGAGTACACTTAAATGCAGAGGAAAAGGCCTGCACAGAGAAACTGAAAAAACTTCTAGAGAAATGTAGAGTTTTCCCACATTTTCTATCAACCTGCCAGATGGATGACATTCGCATATATGAGCTGTAGTGCCAGCCCTATTGGAATATACAAGTTTTATTGCATTATTTTTAAAAAAAGAAGATGAATGTTTTCCCCTAAAGACAGAAGATTATTTATTTTCAGAAATATGTTTTTGCTATTTTAAAAAGCATTCTCTTTCTGGAGACTTTCGTGGTGTTTCCTGTGTTCAGAATTTAACCATAAGACATGCATGAACTAGAAAAATGACATCATTTACAAATGTGTGGAATTTGTGAATGTGTACTTAAGGCAGGCAAAACTCACTGCAAGCATGCAAAATAAATAAGTTCCTATTTATTCTGGTTTCATGCATATTACAGTGCAATAAGTTTTCCTATTAAGAGATGCAATTCTTAATGGATACTGTATAAAACTATGGAGGCAGGTCAAGAATGGTCAGAATTTGAGGATGTTTTGCAGCATAATCATGTCCAGCAGTGTGTATTTCTGTGATGTGTTTCTACATATAGAGAACAAAACAAGTATTTCATTTTCAGAAAATTTATGAAGTGAGGGGAAAGATGTACCCAAATATTTGTGTTTTAAAATATGTTTAGCTCTTAAGCATGTATATTATGGTTCAACAACATTTGTTAGATGGAAAAGAAGAAAATAATCACTTATATTTTTCTACTTAATTGGGGTCCAAATCACACTTCTGTATTATTTTTGTTGTTAAAGTATCCTTTTTAGTGACTTTGCAAACAGTGCTTTTATTTCACAAATTGCAAAACAAACTTCACTGTGAAGTTGCTTCAAACCTAAACGAGACTATAAGATGTACGAAGGTCTTCACTAAAAAACAAAACAAAACAAAAACAACAACACCAATAAAACCCCAAGTCCTATGAATTTAATTAAGATGAAAGCAAATGCTATCACAGAAACAAAGAACAGAGTACCATATGTTCTCACTCATAAGCGGACCTTGAACAATTATAATACTATAAGAAAGAATCAGTAGTAGTGGGAAACTGCCAGGGGAGGGGGGGTGGAATTGACAGTTGAGGGAAACTGCTAGGGGAGGGAGGGGCACACCTCATCAACAAGGGTACCTGCATAATCAACGTTTGTATACCTAACTCTGAATTGTACCCCACATCTTTATAATAATAAAAAAAGAAAGCAAATAAAAGATCAGAAAAATAATCAGGCACCTGAAAGCATACATTTGAATTTTTGCTTCATCACTAAAGGAATATAGAATTCAGAACTTTATCTTCTGGGGCCCTCACTGTTTTTCATCCGCAAAATAATAAGATGAAGAAGATGATCTATAAAATCACTTCCGGCACTAAAATTATGTAATACTGTGAAAATGAAGCCATTTGCTGAATTTTGCAATTAGTAAGCTGTGTAGACAGAAGAGAAAGATATCAAACTGATCAGATTGTTAACTGGAAGAGCTGTAGCCTTGACCTCTGTGAATAGAGTTATTATATGTAAACAGCTTAGAACACTATTCCTGTTTACTGCTTAGAACCATAGCACAACTGATCAGACACCGAATATTTGATATTCTAAGTCTTTGCTGGTTTATCATTGGTCTTCATGAGCAGTGAAAATTGCTTCCACTAAGCCTTTAAATTGCTTTGATTTAGTCATAGTCTTAAAGTCTCAGACTAGAAATACTTGTATCTAAATATTTAATTCAGCCACAATTACCATGTGTTGACTGTCTTTTTTGTACCTGAAGGTCATGTTGTTTGATAGTATGAACTTAAAAGGCACCTACCTGGTAGCAAGGCAAGTTTTTGTAAATTCAGAAAAAGGAAGGTTAGATGGTGACCATGCTGGCAGACACAGAGAGAGCACATCTTCTTGGGTCATGAGAGGCCAATTTCACACTTGCTTCCTCAAATAGAAGCGAGGCATGTTTGCTAATTTGACAGACGTGCTTCTCTTACCTGGTTGTTGTGTTCTTGCCATCTGTATCTCAGCAGCAGTTGTCAGCTGGATCCTTGTGGGATAGGCTTTCTCCTTAGTGATCTCTGAAGTTATTCTTGAACACTGTGAAACAGACATTAGGTGAGCAAAGTAAAATAGCTACAACTTTCTAACGATATCTATTCACAGCCTATTAGAGCAAAAGTAAAATGCTATTCTCTTGCTCATTTTTAAGGAATTTACAAATGCCTCAGCCAGGTTTGATCTGCAGAATATTCTGCTTATAGTTCACCATGCTTGTGATCCATCACACTCTAAGCTATCTGAGGCTGATTTTATTCACTGCTGTATTTCAATTATTTACCCAATGCCCAGTACATTAGAGTCTTTGATAAGTATCAGTAGAAGGAAAAGGAGGAGACAGAAAGAACACCGCCATCCTCTCTTATGCGTCTAATCTTCTATATAGTCAAACTCTTTTCTGGGGCCTATACCTATTCATATCCCACTCTGATCATTCCATTTGTCCTTTTGTTATTTCAGACAGATATAATCACTTCTGAGAAACATCAATTTCCATGCTGTTCAGGCCCTGTAGTCCAGATTCTTTACTCATTGCATATCTGTAGCTCCGTTATAATCATATCAGCATCTATACAAAAACATGCAATGAAGAACTTAAAGAGGTCCCATGACTCATGTATGCAAAATCATGTACTCCAGATACCTGCTGCTGTAATGGAGTCATTTATTCACTTTTTGCTCTGTGGGAAGGTGGAAGAAGAAGTTGAGATGAGGGGAAAGGAGGATGTATAGTGCACCCTTCCTTCTCGACTGAAAGAAACAATTTGTAAGTTGAAAGTCCTCTATAAATGAATCTTCGTGTCATTTCAAAATAAAATATGTTCAGGGTTATTTGTGGTGTCATCCTATTGCAAGTTGACTTCCCTTTCCAGCCCATGGTCTTTCTGCCACATGCTTCTGCTACTAACTGGGTTTTATGAGCAGCAGCAAGGGATGCTTTTGTTGTTATTTTTGATTAAAATGTAGGGTGTGGATTTGTAGTGCTATGATGATGTATACTTTGCATTCTTAATATATGTTAGGGTTTTTAACATTCTAATGCACTAAGGAAAGAAAGCAGAGATCTTGTCAGTATAATGTATGCCTTTATGTGCTTTTGAACATGACAGTTTTGTTGTTTTTTTTTTACCATAAGGAGTAAAAATAGATTCATTTATTAAACAAGATAATAGGTGTCATGTGGTCAGTTTCCTTCTTAGCTCAAATCTCCTGTAATGTTGGACAGGCAGCTCATCAGAAATCCTAATCGGTTTAATGTTACCCAGGCATTTGACTCTATAGGATGATCTCTGCCACTTACATAAGGAATGCAAGTTTCTATGAGATTGGGAGAAAAAAAAACAATATCAAAGCCATAATAAGGCTTAGAATGTCTTAGAAGAGTCATCCGTTGGTGAAACAATTGCTTCCTCTTGTACTTGGAAGTGACATGAAATTTAGGGCTAAGTACGGATACTTACAGTACCCCAATCCCTCCAAATACAAGCCTGACTGAAAGAGCAAATTAGATTATCTTTTTAAATAGCAGCTGAGGCCGGGTGTGGTGGCTCAAGCCTGTAATCCCAGCACTTTGGGAGGCCGAGGTGAGGGGATTGCCTGAGCCCACGGGTTCGAGACCAGCCTGGGCAACTTGGCAAGACCCCATCTCTACAATAAATAAAAAAAATAGCCAGGCATGGTAGTGCAAGCCTGTAGTTTTGGCTACTTGGAAGGCTGAGACGGAAGGATTGCCTGACCCAAACAAGTCAACACCAGGATGGCCATGAGTGTGCCACTGAACTCCAGCCTGGGCGATGGAGTGAGACTCCAACTCAAAAAAAAAAATAGCTGCTGAGGCTGGCTGGTGGATCAGAGCAGTGCACATACACAGGGAGGGACAGGGAAGCTTAAGATCCAATGACTCAAAAGGGTGTACGTTGAATTTATTTTGACTAGAACTGTTGATCACCATATGCATGCTCATAAGTACTGCTAACTCCCTAAACAGCCTGGGAAAGTGGCCAAAGACCATTCTTATTTTGACACAGAATGATGCTTGGGAAAGCATCAGGAAGTGTCACCTCCACCATGTACCCGATGGGGGGGTGTGATGTACTAGTGAGCTGGAGGCAGGGTAAAGCACCATAATGGGTGCTAACCAATGGGCATTGTGAGAGGGCCATGAGGATCCTCTCAACCTAGGACTTGCCTAATTTAAATCAATCAGGAACAAAGTGGGGCAAGTCCTTGGTAACCAGAATTCCAAACTGGAGACTTTTTGTTCCTTTCCTACATAAAATTTACCTATGTAGGTTTCTTTTGAGCCTTTCCTGTACAAACAAAAAAAAAATTTAATGCATTTTTTTTACATTTCTAAAATGTCATTCTAAGACCTATACTTAAAATTTTCAAGAAAGTTCTTCCTGTGCTAGTGCATTTATAGACTCTTTTAATTCCTGACTAATCCTGAATTTTGAAATCATTAGGCACCAACTTTATGTGGTAGTAAAGGAAGTCTTTGCAAATATATATGTGTGTGTGTGTGTGTGTGTGTGTGTGTGTGTGTGTGTGTGTATACATACATACATATATACATATGTGTGTGTATCATGGTAGCAATTTTAATATAGAAGAACTCACAGTCCTAAGCTATTTCTGCTAAATATATCCTAAAAGAATATGATAGCTTATAAACCTACTGTCTCAGGAAACAGGAAAAAACATGGGAATATTGGTCAAAAATACCTGGGAAAAACAGAATCTATACAAAAGCATTGAGATTTAGCAATGTTCAATAAATGCTTGTTAACCTTACTCATTTCTATATCTATCTACCTATCTATTTATCTATCTATCTATCTAAAATCGATCTGTCTATTGCTCTATCTATTTATCTAATTGATACATACAGTCATGAGTTGGATAACAACATTTCAGTCAATGATAGATCACATACACGATGGTGGTCCCATAAGATTATAATGGAGCTGATAAGTTCCTGTAGCCTAGTGACATCATACTGTCCCTCATTCCTCACATATTTGTGGTGACACTGGTATAGACAAACTTACTGCAAAGCCAGTCATATTAAAGTGTACCGAAGCCCAGAGGAACAAGATGGCGACAGCATAGGTGAACTAGTGAGATTCTCCAAATGTGAGTTCCCCAAAAGACTCTTACCTCTCTTCCCCCACCTCCCAGTGCACCACCAGCCGCACTGGTGTGAAGCCCGGGGACCTTCGGTCCCACGCAGGGACAGATATTGCGGCCCCCTGCAGCTGCTGTTCCACTGCATGTGTGGAAGTCTCGGGTCCCAGCCCCCTCCCAGGCTACATCGTCTCCAGCCCGGCACCCGGCACCAAGCCGCCAGTCACTCAGGGAGGCTCTGGGTGCCCGCCCCTCAGAGACACCGGTCCCATTCCTGGCTGAAGTGCCCTGTGGGGGGCCCAGTGTCACTCTCACCACTCACCACCTGCCCTTTGGAGCTTTGGAGCTCTGGAACTCCGGGCCCACCCTGGCTGAGGCACTCAGCATGAGACCCCAAGCTGGGGGGACCCAGACAAGTGGAGAAAAACAGATCTACATAAACTGCCTTGCCATTCTCCAGGCAGAGATTTCCATTGCCCCACCCACCTATGAACAAACTTTACCTCAGTTCCTAAGGCAATGGTGCGAAACAGGAGACCAAGCTCCACTCCTATGCTGCAGCGAAAAACAAAAGGGAGAGGCCAGAATCGGAGATCAGAGAAGTGACTTTAGTCTGATCGCTTATTTTGACTTATGATTTTATCATTGTAACTGTTGGTTTTGATCACGTTTGTTGTTTACCTTCTGACTTACAATGTTTCTTGATTTTATTGTCCTGTCTCTGTGTAGCTATCAGTACTCTTTAGGGAATCTTTCTTACGTGTCTTTCTTCACTTCTTCCCGGCCATGTGTCTCTTTCTCACCTGATAATTCATATGTATATCTGTTTTCCCTCAGCTCTTCTCTCTTTCTAACCCCCTATTGACCCCCCTTCCTCCATTATTTTCCTCTTTTATACCAACCTTTTAAATCTAGGGACCAAGACTACATACTGCTGAATGGACAGATTGTAAGGCAGAGGGAAATAGGTTCCAGTGTGCTCATACGCCAGTTTGTGGATGCTAGAATCAGCATTCTGAACCACAGCTTCCCTCTCAATTAAACCTCAAAACTGCAAAAAGTACAGATTGCAGCCTATGCTCCAACCTGAAAAGTGAACAAAGCCAGAAGACCCTCATAAGGAAGAACAGGATATTGCAGAAGAGAAATAAAAGCAACCCCACCTTGCCTCAAAAACGGAATTAAAGAAGGGGAGAGAAAGGGGGAGAGAGAGAAAAATCTACACAAATGAAGAAAAACCAAAAGAAGAGTATGGGTCTCCCCCAGACCCCTGGGAGGGCAGACACTGAGAAAACTGACTTCGGAATGCAAACAATGAAGAGCCCTCAGAATGAAGGGTCTCAAACTACAAACGTAGATATCAAGACAATAATAGAGATTTAAAAGAATTGAGGAGACACAAGAAGAAGCTAGGAAGGAGCTGATATCTGAGATAACAGTAATAAAGAATACTGTGAATCAAATAAATAACAAACTGATACGCATGGAAAGCAGAATTACCCAAGCAGAAGAAAGAATCTCAGAGTTTGAGGACCAAAATATAGAAATAACCCAAACTCTTAAAAACACAGAAAATAAGCTCAAAAAGACAGAACAAAACCTTCAAGAGATGAGCGATTACCTCAAGAGGCCTAAGCTAAGAGTAATTGGACTACCTGAGGCAGAAAAAGAGACAGAGACCACACTGGAACAAACTGTCCATGAGATCATTCAAGAAAACATCCCTCATCTCATCAGTGATGCAAAAATTCAAAGAAAAAGAGATTCAGAGAACCCCTGCAAGACAACAAATGAGAAGACCAACTCCTAGACACATAATAATTTGCCTAAACAAAGTAGACATAAAAGAAAAAATCCTAAAGGCAGCAAGAGAAAAAGGCCAGATCACCTACCATGGAAGACCAATCAGAATAGCAGCAGATTTATCTATAGAAACCCTGCAGGTTAGGAGAGCTTAGAGCCCTATCTTCAAAGTCCTAAAAGATAAACAATTTCAACCAAGAATAACCTACCCGGCCAAGCTAAGCTTCATCAGTGAGGGAGAATTAAAATCTTTCCCAGATATCCAATCCCTAAGAACTTATGCTGCCACCAAACCATCTCTACATGAAACACTTAAGAAAGTACTAAACACAGAAGAAAAGGAAAAAAGAACAATGTTCTTCACAACAGTACAGGAAAAAGAATAAGATATACATGAGCCAACCCAAAAACCAAAAGGAAGACAAAAAAATCATCTTGTAGAACAACAACTCGATAAGAACTCTATGATAGGGATGAACTCTCACATTTCAATAATTAGCCTGAATGTGAATGGACTAAATGCACCACTGAAAAGACAAAAAATGGCTAAATGGATAAAATATCACCAGGCAACAATATACTGCCTTCAACAGACCCTTCTCACTAGAAAGGACATACACAGACTCAAAGTAAGAGGATGGGAAGCAAATTTTCAGGTGAATAGAACACAAAAGGAAGGAGGAGTCACGATCCTAATTTCAGACAAAATACCATTTAAGCTATCAAAAATTTAAAAAGATACAGAGGGCCACTACATAATGATAAAAGGTTCACTCCATCAACAAGAAATATCTATCCTAAACATATATGCACTGAACATAGGTGTGCCAACTTTCATAAAGCAACTCCTAGGAAAACTAAAGAAAGATATTGACTCTAACACCATCATAACAGGGGACTTTAATACCCACTCACAACCCTAGACAGATCATCAGGACAAAAAATCAGCAAGGAGATCCGGAACCTCAAAGAGACTCTGGACCAAATGGACTTAATTGATACCTACAGAACACTCCATCCAAAGACCACAGAATATACATTCTACTCATCACCTCATGGAACATATTCTAAGATCAACCACGTAACTGGACATAAATCAAGCATAAGCAAATTTAAAAGTCTGAAATTCTACCATGCACCTTCTCAGACCACAGTGGAATAAAAATAAACTTTGACACCAACAAGGTCCCCCCAAAACCCACAAAGACATGGACAATAAAAAACACGATGCTAAACAACACCTGGGTCAATGAAGAAATCAAAACAGAGATCAAAAGATACCTGGAAACAAATGAAAATGAAGAAACATCTTACCAAAATCTCTGGGACGCCTTGAAAGCTGTAGTAAGAGGGGAATTTATATCCCTACAGACACACATGAAGAAAATGGAAAGAACACAAATTAACAGCCTAAGAAGCCACCTAAGAAAGCTGGAAAAGCAAGACCTCAAAAACCCTAATTTCAGCGGAAGAATCCAGATCACCAAAATAAATAAAAGCCCAAATCCAGGACATAGAAGACAAAAAGATAATACAAAAAAATCAATGAAACAAAAAGCTGGTTCTTCGAAAGGATAAACAAGATCAGTGATCCCTAGCTAGACTGACCAAGAGAAAATGAGAAAAAACCCAAATAAGCACAATCAGAAACACAAAAGATGAAGTCACATCTGATCCTGAAGAAATACAAAAGATCATTAGAGACTACTACGTACATCTGTATGGAAACAAACTTGAAAAACTTAAGGAAATGGAGGACTTTCTGACATCACACAACCTACCTAGGTTGGAACAAGAAGAAATTGAGACCCTAAATAGACCAATAACAATCAAGGAAATCAACTACGTAATAAGAAAACTACCTACAAAATAAAAGCCCTGGTCCAGATGGCTTTCCAGCAGAATTCTACAAGATATTTAAGAAGGAGCTGATACCAATCCTACTGAAGGTATTCCAGGCGATTGAAAAAGATGGAACTCTCCCCAAATCATTTTACGAAGCCAACATCACATTGATACCCAAGCCAGGTAAAGATCCAACAAAGAAAGAGAACTACAGGCCAATATCTTTGATGAACGTAGATGCTAAAATTCTCAACAAGATCCTAGAAAATTGGATTCAGCAATACATCTCAAAAATCATCCATCATGACCAAGTAGGCTTGGTCAAAACAAAAACCACATAATCATATCATTAGATGCAGAAAAAGCTTTTGATAAAATCCAGCACCCCTTCTTGATAAAAACCCTTGAACTAGGCATACGGGGAACATACCTCAAAATAGTAAAAGCCATCTATGAGAAACCCACAGCAAGCATACTCCTGAATGGACAAAAATTGAAACCGTTTCCCCTGAAAACTGGAACAAGACAAGGATGCCCACTCTCACCCCTCCTGTTCAAGATAGTATTGGAAATCCTGGCTCCAGCAATCAGAGAAGAGAAGGCAATCAGGGGTATCCAAATAGGAAAAGAGGAAGTCAAGTTATCTCTCTTTGCAGATGATATGATCATGTACCTTGAAAACCCAAGAGAATCTGTCAAAAACCTCCTTACACTGATAAAGGTCTTTGGCAAAGTCTCAGGATAGAAAATAAATGTACAAAAGACAATCGCATTTCTCTACACCAATAGTAAACAAACAGAAACCCAAATAAAAAAACACAATTCCATTCACAATAGCCACAAAGAAAATGAAATACCTTGGCATCTTCCTAACCAGAGACGTGAAAGACCTTCACAATGAAAACTACAAAACACTGCTCAAAGAAATCAAAGATGACACAAAAAAGTGGAAAAATATCCCATGTTCATGGTTTGGAAGAATCAACATTGTGAAGATGCCCATCTTACCTAAGGCAATCTACAAATTCAATGCAATACCCATCAAATTACCAGCAACATTCTTCTCAGACCCAGAAAAAACAACACAGGAATTCATATGGAAACACAAATGACCAAGAATAGCCAGAATAATCCTCAGCAAAAAAAACAAAGCAGGTGGCGTCACATTACCAGACTTCAAACTTTACTATAAAGCTCCAGTAATCAAAACAGCTTGTTATTGGTATAGGAACAGGCATATAGATCAATGGAACAGAATTGAGATTCCAGAAGCAAAACCTCAATTTTGCAACCAACTTATCTTTGACAAAGCCTCCACCACCTACCACTGGGGAGAGGAGAACCTATTCAGTAAATGGTGCTGGGAAAACTTGCTGACCACATGCAGAAGATTGAAACAGGACCCCTATCTATCCCCATGCACAAAGGTTAACTCCAAATGGATCAGAGACCTAAATGTAAAACCTCAAACCATAAGAACCTTAGAAAAGGAAGGAAATACCCACATGGAAATTGGAACTGGCATCCAATTCCTGAGCAAAACCCGAAACCCGCAGGTCATAAGAGAGAAGATAGACAGGTGGGATCTTATTAAACAGACAAGCATCTGCAAAGCCAAAGAAACCATCAAGAGAGCAGGGAGACAGCCTACAGACTGGGAAAAAGCATTTGCCAATACCAGGTCTGACAAAGGCTTAACATCCTGGATCTACAAGGAACTCAAATGTACTGAAAAGAAAAAAACAAACAACCCCATTATAAAATGGGCAAAAGATATAAACAGACACTTCACAAAGGAAGACATCCAAGCAGCCAACAGACACATGAAGAAATGTTCAACCTCACTAATCATCAGGGAGATGCAAATCAAAACCACACTGAGATACCACCTAACCCCAGTCAGAACGGCAATCATCAACAACTCAAAAAATAACAGCTGCTGGAGAGGGTGAGGCAAAAAGGGAACACTTCTACACCATTGGTGGGAGTGTAAACTAGTGCAACCTCTATGGAAAGCAGTGTGACGATTCCTAAAAGCCCTAAACATCAACCTCCCATATGACCCTGCAATCCCCCTACTGGGAATATACGCTGAAGAACTCAAATCACTCTATAAAAAAGATACCTGCACACATATGTTTATCGCAGCATTGTTCACAATAGCAAGAACCTGGAAGCAACCATGCTGCCCATCCAAAGAGGACTGGATTAAAAAATGTGGTACATATACACAATGGAATACTATGCATTCATAAAAAAGAACAAAATCATGAATTTCGTAGCAACCTGGATGGAACTAGAGTCTATAATACTGAGTGACCTCTCACAGAAACAAAGATCCGAGTATCACATGTTCTCACTCATATAATAGACCTTGAACATCCAATGTAATACTATAAGAAAATGGCTGACGGTACCTGGAAACTATGGGGGGGGAGGGAGATGGGATTAACAGTAGCAAATATCTGTCTGGGGATGGGGAAACACCTCTTATCAACAGGGTGCCTGAATGGAATGTAATTGTATACCTAACCCTTAACTGTACCCCACAACATCATGATAAAAAATATTTAAATATAAATAAATAAATAAATAAAGTGTATCACAGACAATTATATATAATACATAATAATGGATGATGCTATTAAGTGACTATTACTGGTTATGTATTTACTGTGCTATAGTTTTAATCTTTATTTTAAAGTGTACTCTTTTTACTTAGTAAAAGAAAATTTAACTGTAAAAAAGCTCCAGGCAGATCCTTCAGGAGGTATTCCAGAAGAAGGCATTTTTATAATAGGAAATGACAACTCCATGGGGGTTATTGCTCATGAATACCTTCCAATGGGACAAGACATGGAGATTAAAGACAATGATACCAAGGATCCTGACCCTGTGTAGGCCTAGGCTAATGTATGTGTTTTTATCTTAGCTTTTAATAAAATGTCTAAAAAGTGAAAAAAAAAAAATAGGCCATGCCAGTAACCCCAGCAATTTGGGCGGCTGAAAAGGAAGGATTGCTTGAGACCAGGAGTTTGAAATCACTGGGGCAACATAGCAAGACCTCAACTCTACAAAAAAGAAATATATATATCCAAGTATAGTGGTGTGCGCCTATAGTATTAGTTACTTGGGAAGTTGAGACAGGAGAATCACTTAAGCCCAGGAGTTCAAGGCTACAGTGAGAAATGATTGATTGCCTCACTGCATGCCAGCCTGGGTAACCAAGTGAGACCTGTCTTCAGAATAAAAAAGTAAAGTATAAAACATTTTTAAAAATTAAAAAAAATCTTTTAGTTTTGTTGATTTTTTTTGTATTACCGTTTTGACTTCTATGTCACTAATTTGGATTTTTATTTTGGTGATCTGAATTCTTCTGCTGAAGTTAGGGTTTTGGTGGTCTTGCTTTTCCAGCTCCCTTAGGTGATTTGTTACGCTGTTAACTTGTGATCTTTCCATTTTCTTCATGTGTATTTATAGAAATATAAATTCCCTCTTAGTACTGCTTTCATGGCATCCCACAAGTTTTGGTAAGATGTTTCTTCATTTTCATTTGTTTCCATATTTTTTAATCTCTGTTTTGATTTCCATGTTGACCCAGGAGTTACTTAGCATCATGCTGTTTAGTGTTCATGCCTTTGTGGGCTTTGGGGGACCTTTGCTAGTGTCAATATTTATTTTTATTCCACTGTGGTCTGAGAAGGTGCATGGCAGAATTTCAATCTTATGAAATTTGTTTATGCTTGATCTATGGCCGAGGATGTGGTCAATCTTAGAATACATTCCATGTGGTGATGAGTAGAATGTATATTCTGTGGTTGTTGGGTGAAGTGTTCTGTAGGTATTAATAAGTCCATTTGGTCAAGTGTCACATTGAGGTTTTGGATCTCCTTGTTACTTTTTTGTCTTGATGATCTGTTAGGGTTGTGAGTGGGGTTTTTTAAGATCCCAGCTATAATAGTGTTAGAGTCAACATCTTTTTTAAGTTTACCTAGAAGCTGCTTGATGAAAGTTGGTGCTCCTATGTTGGGTGCATATATGTTTAGGATGGATATTTCTTGTTGGTGGATTGAACCTTTTATCATTATGTTGTGACTGTTCATATCTTTAGAACTGACAACCAATTTCTGGTCAAAACCACAAGTGACCATGCCTTAAGAGATAAGATAGACAAGTGGGACCTCATCAAACTGACAAGCTTCTGCAAAGCCAAAGAAACTATCAAGAGAATAGAGAGCCCACAAACTAGGAAAAAATATTTGCCAACCGTGTGTCTGACAAAGGTCTAACATATAGGATCTACAAAGAACTCAAACATGCTGAAAAGAAAAAAAAAATAGCCTTACTAAAAAGTGGGCAAAAGATATGAATAGACACTTCTCAAAAGAAGACGTATTCGCAGCCAAAAGATACATGAAAAAATGCTCAGCTTCACTAATCATCAAAGAAATGCAAATTAAAACTACATTGGGATACCACCTAACTCCAGTTAGGATGGGCAACATCAATAATTCAAAAAAAAAAAAACAAATGCTGGAGAGGATACGGCAAAAGGGAACACTTCTACGCCGTTGGTGGGAGTGTAAACTAGTACAGTCTCTGCATAAAACAGTGTGGCAATTCCTAAAAGATCTAAAAATTGACCTTCCATACAACCCCTCAATCCCCCTACTGGGAATATACCTAGAAGAACTCAAATCATTCTATAACAAAGATACCTGCACACATATGTTTATCACAGCATTGTTCACAGTAGCAAGAACATGGAACCAACCATAATGACTATCAAAAGAGGACTAGATTTAAAGAATGTGGTACATATACATAATGGAATATTACATGGCTATAAAGAGAAACAAAATCATGAACTTCACAGCAACCTGGGTGGACTTAGAGTCTATAATACTAAGTGATCTTTCACAAAAACAAAGAACTGAGTATTACATGTTCTCACTCATAAGCAGACCTTGAACAAGTAATGTAATAATATAAGAAAATGATTGGCAGTAGCGGGAAACTGCCTGGAGCAGGGTGGGGAAGTGAGATTGGCAGCAGTGGGAGTCTGCCTGGGGAAGGGGGTGCACACCTCATCAACAAAGGTACCTGCATAATGAACATTTATATACCTAACCCTGAATTGTACCCCACATCTTTAAAATAAAAAAATTAAAAGTTAAAAAAATAAATTTTTTTTAATTTAAAAAATAGAAAAATGCTTATGGAATAAGGATCTAAACATGATTATTTTGTACAGCTGTATAATGTGTTTGTGTTTTAAGCTAAGTGTTACTACCAAAGAGTCAAAAAGCTTAAGAAATTAAAAATTGTATAAAGTAAAAGGATTACAGTAAGTTATTAAAGTTAACTTATTGAAGAAATATTGCTTTCATAAATTTAGTGTAGCCTAAGTATCTATAAAGTCTATGGTACGGTATAGTCATATCCTAGGTTTTCACATTCACTCACCACTTACAGCCTCACCTAGAGCAACTTCTAGTCCTACAAGCTTGTATCATGGCAAGCGCCCTATACAAGTGAATGATTTCTTATCTTTTGCACCATGTTTTGACCGTAGCTTCTCCATGTTTTGATATGCTTACATACATAAGCACTTCCCATTGTGTTACAGTTGCCTCCAGGATTCACGACAGACATATGTTGTCCCGGTGTGTAGCCTAGGAGTATGGTAGACTATGCCTTCCAGGTTTGTTTAAGTATGCTCTATGATGTTCCCATGATCATGATGATAAAATTGCCTATTGACATGTTTCTCAGAACATAGCTTATCATTAAGTGATGCATGACTGTATATGGCATTTCTGAAGCTATATTATGTTAAGATGAACTCTCAGTAACAGAGACATAGTCATATGTTAATGTCAGCTAGAAGTTATACTTGAATTCAGCAGTTTGTTTGTTTGTTTTGAGATGGTGTCTCACTCTGCCACCCCGGCTGGAGTGCAATGCCATGTTCATGGCCACCGCAGCCTCAACCTGCTGGGTTCAGGTGATCCTTCTGCTTTAGCCTTCCAAAAAACTGTAACTACAGGCATGCACCACCATCCGTGGCGAATTTTTTGATTGATTGTAGAGATGAGGTCTTGTCAAGTTGCCCAGGCTGGTCTCAAACCTGTGAACTCAGACAATCCTCTCACCTCAGCCTCCCAAAGTGCTGAGATTGTAGTCGTGAGTCACCGTGCCCTACCTGAATTCAGCAGTTATTTAAGGAGTATTCACTTTGTGCAAAGCTCATAGCAGATGTTATAAAATATTACCCTCCAGTTATCAAATAACTATAGTATACATTCCTAAAGTTATGCATTCAGAAAGCAACCCAGATTTTTGTCATTGTTTTTCCTTGGTTTTCTTTACATACATTTATTTTATTTTTTTCTTGAACAGTTGGGAAAGCTAGACTGTGTTATGGCAAACATAAATTATGTAGCCGATGGTGTCACTGTTTTAAAGGAAAATTCATGCCCTATACCCAGTCTCAAGCATGAATGAAATCACTATAGTTTTCAGTAAAGCCAGAGTCAGAATTATTTTTTTCTCAATAAATGGTTGTGTGTATTATGGTAGTGCTCTGCTTCACATGTATTGAGCAGCATGCTGAATTTTCCCTCATGTGACATGACACTCCTGCTGTTTGTAAAGGCATCCAAGAGAAAAACATAACCTTAAGTGTTTCTGTCTCCAGAGGGGCAAAGGTTTCTGCTAAATTAATCTTTTGAAGGATGCTTTGGGAAAGTGGGCATGCTTTCTTAATCTTTATGCCCTGAACTCTGAGTTAAGGACTTCCAAAGAGCTTCTTTGTGACAGTTAAGAGGGAACATACCTTTTATTCCTCACCAGAGTAAAGAGCAAATGTAAAGATCCGCAGAGGCTTGTTATAAGCTGCTGGAAGGTGAAGGTCAGCTGGGTCTCTATAACAAGGTGACTGCCACATTTCCAGCAGGGCTTGTCAATGCTAAAGTCTAATCAGAGCTACTCAGTCTTTTAGATTTTTTTAAAAAAGAAAACTTTTGTATTGAAGGGACATGATATTTCCCAGGTAGCTTATAATTCAAGACAGTTTGATCCATGAGGTCATTGTATGTTCTTTAATGGAGTTCGGTGAAGCATAACCTGGGAGAAAAGATGATAAAAATCACAGCTGGCCTTACTCAAATTCAGAACTGACCTGACCACTTTTATAAGAGTGCAAAAAATTATTTTTAATTTAATTTTAAAAAATTGGCCTCATGTGATGTTTATTTCATTGAATGTGTTGTGTTCCAGAAAGTGCCATAAGAGGATACAATATTAATCCATTGTAATGCAGTCATTTTCTGTGATTAGCAGAAAAATATTCTGAGGAAATGTGAAACAATTCGTTCTCAGTATATGCCCCTTCCTGTTCACCTGGGTTTAGGAAGGTGTGGCCTCTGGGCCATATCTGGCCGGCTGCCTGTGTTTGTGAATAAAGCTGTATTGGAGCATAGCCATGGTCATTCACAGACAAGCAGTCTAGAGCTGCTGCTGTACTACAACAGCAGAGTTGAGTAGTTATGAGAGAAGCTCTTTGTCATCCACAGTGCATAAAATATTTACTTTCTGGTTATTTATAGAAAAGTTTGCTGACATCTGAAGGACCCTCATACTACTCAGGCTCCCCATTAAACTGTCTATTCTGAGTTTCTCTTTGGCAAATCTCACCTGGAATCTCTTTATCTTCCATTAGCCATGTGTTGCTATAGAGTCCTTTAAATGTAGCCGCCATGACTAAAGAATGGCGTTTTATATTTTATTATTTTTCTTTAATTTTTCTTCTAAAGATGTGGGGTACAATTTAGGGTTCAGTATACAAATGTTCATTATGCAGGTACCCTTGTTGATGAGGAGTGCCCCCCCAGCAGAATCCCACCACTACGATAATGTAAATGTAAATAGCTACATGTGGCTAATGGCTACTGCATTGGGTTCATGCAATTGTGCTTTGGTTTTATCAGAAACCAAGTAACAAAGAAATCTGGCAATCTCTGATCACATTGTCATATCTGTTTTCTAAATATGGTATTGTGAAATATAATGCATATACATACATATACACAGATGTACAGAAGCAGAATTATACATTTTTAATTTAATGTGTATCCAATTAATCAAGATTTTATTTTTTAAGTTCATTTTAATGTTTTTATGGGAATGTGTATAATTTAAATTTTGAAACTTTTGTCATGCTGTAGTTATGTTCCCCAGTATATTTCTGGTGTCAGTTATGTGTGCTTTTTTTTTCTTTTTTACTGAATCACCTTTCCTGATGGATATCCATTTTACTTCTCTTTTCAAAGGACCAGTGTTCTTTTACTCTATTTTATTTATTTATTTCAGCATTTTGTACTATCGCTATTATTGCCATCCTTCTACTTTCTTTGAGTCACTTTCTTGATTTTATTCTATTTCTTCAACTGCCTGGTTTGAGTTCTTAGCACAAAAATATTTAATTATTTTTCCCTTGTACATGAATTTAGGCTCAAATTTTTTGCCTCTTTGTCTTTGATATTATTGGTTTAACTAGCATGTTATATGGCTTTCTTTTTAATTATCCTTCTTGAGATTGATTGATCTTCCTGATTCTAAAGATTTGTGTGTTTTATGAAACCTGGAAATTTCTAAACTATGTTATCTTTGAATATTGTGTCTTTTGAGTTCTCTTTTTAAAAACTCCTTGTATTCAACCTAAATATATTGGATTTTCTCACTCAGCCAGCTAAATCTCAAATCTCTATCTAATTTTTCTACTTCTTTGTTGTTCTTCAGTTATTATGTGTTATTTTTCCACATTTATATTATATCTTTAACATTCTCTTCAGCTATCTTAATCTGCTTATAAATCTTCCATTGAATTTTACATTTCAAGTATCTATTTTTTTATTTTTGAAAGTTCACATTGATGCTCTTTCAAAAATCTTTCTTGTCATGTGTATGTTCCTTACTCATGCTGTTAGTAGATTTTTTCTAGACATTTAGCAGTACTTATTGTACATTCTGTATTAGATAATTCTAGTGCCTGATAGCTTTTGGGGTTATATCCTATTGTTATCACACATGGCAGGTAGAAATCATACATTTAATGATTTTTTGAAAAATTGTAATTTGTTTTCTATTTGGATCTGAGGAATTACTAGGAGGTTTGGATTGGGGGTACATTCTTCCAGAGACAGTTATGCTTGTTATTGATGCCTTGAAACAGTTCAGAGTTGACACTCCTTTCAAGACAAATTTTTCCTTGGTGCCTCTCTGGCCATTCAGAAAATTTTCTGGCCACTCTTTCTTGGAGTCCTCTTGTTTTGTTTTTGTTGTTATCGTTGATATTTACCTTCATTCAGAGTCAAGAGGATAACTGCTCAGAAGATCAGAAGCAAGCTGCACAAAAGAGGGAGAGTCCAAACTTTACCTATACAATGATCATTTGTATACTTAATCCTGAATTGTACCCCACGTCTTTCAAATAAATTTATTTTTTAAAAAAGGAGGAAGTTATGCTATAAAGACTCTGATGATGATTATTCCAGGCAGAATTCAACTCACTTCTATTGCAAGGCAAAGGACAGATGTGGAAGACAGCTGTATTAATCTAAGAAAAACCAAAAGTCTCCCTTTCAAACACACACACACACACACACACACACACACACACACACACACACACACACACTTTTGTCATTATTTGGCAAATGCGAACTGAGGAATATTGCTGAATCAATACATCTATATACAATCGACTCATCTAGAATGGAATATACTACAGTGTCCTGAACAAATGACTTGTGATGAAATTGTTCTAGGGTTACCCTGTAAGTTATCAAATATTTGAAAAAGTCAAAATAATACCTTGAGCAGTTCATGGGAAAAGTATTTTTCAAAAAGATGCCTTTAGGCCTTCAAACTGAGAAATCTTTTTGTAAACTATGTATGAGTGGTGCAAAGCATCAGACTTGGAGACTTTAAAAAGAGTTTCTAGGCCATTTAAAAACCTACTTAGAGTGCACCGCAGTTCTGGACTACTTTAAAATGCCAATAAAGACAGTCTGGGCAATAGTTATTATCTTCTAACTTCACCATTTTTCTGTAATCAGATGGCATTGGGTTTGTAGAATAAAGAGGCTGACTTAGCTTGTCTGTGCAGTTGTAAATTTGCTTAAAAGTAAATCATGGACAACTGAAACATTTTGCCATCTTAAAACTTAGAAACAAATCACATACTTTTCTTTTGCCTGACTATTTCAAACCAACACATGAGTGAACATGTGAAATTTTCAAAATGTCTCATGATCCTAAATAACCATTTTATTTTAATTAAACACTAAAATCAAGTTGCAAAATTAATCATTTGACCCTTGAAAATTTGCAAAATTTTCATAGAATGTGAATACATAATGTTTGCATTTATTTAATGCTGAAACTTCTAATTTGTTCTCAATTAGCCTGTTCTCAATCACTTGTTCTTATGTGGGACAAGAAAGTACCTTGCTAATTAATACATTTGGCTCTCCATATCTGTGGGTTTCATACCCATGGATTGAACCAACTCTGGATCATACATATATTTATTATATATATAAAATATATATATTATATATATATTTCATCTCTACTGAACATGTACAGAATTTTTCTTGTCATTATTCCCTAAACAATACAGTATAACAACTATGTACATAGAATTGTCATTGTATTAGTTATTATAAGTAATCTAGAGATGATGTAAAGTATATGGGCAGATATATATAGGGTATACACAAATGCTATACCATTTTATATCAGGAACTTGAGGATCCATGGATTTGGGTATCCACGAGGGTCCTGAAATAGCACTCTCCCCAATATTGAGCGGTGCTTGTACTTTATTTTCCTTGTAAAGAATGATATTTACTTGTTAAAAAAAATTTTGTGTGGTTGTTGTGTCCCAGACATAAGTACTATGGATGTACAGACTTTGGGAAGGAGATAACAGCTTGAGCGCAGAGCAGTAGATTCTCTGGTTCATTGTCCCATTGTCACTGAGTGACTGAGTAACTTGGGGCAACCTGCATCAACCCTTGGAGTCTCAGTTTTCTTTTCTGTAAAATGAAGACAATTTTCCTACCTTATCATAATGTGGTGGTACCAAAGTACAATAATTTGCAAAAATGCTTTCATCCTGTTAAGTACTCAAGATGTAATAGTTTATCTTAGTGTTATTGTGAATACTGTGTGTAATTGTTATGTTAATGATGATGATGATATTATCTTTAAAAGACATGGCAGTTGTTTATGAGGATGACAGAATGGGAAGGCAAATATAAAAAGTAAATAAAATTCAACAGCATATTAGATGATTTTGCACAACATATTGGGGTGGACAGCAGAGGGATGGATTTATGACATTTGGACCCTTAAACATCTTATTTATTTATTTATTCTAGCAGAAACTTTTGGCTCTAACTAAGTTTTGATGTGTCAATCTGAAATATGCTCAACCTCGGTGACTAAATGATTTAGTAAACGGTGTTGATCAATCTATGTAGCTAACTTTATATTTCAAAGGAAGATTTAGAAGCTAAGAACACAGGAACATAAAAGATGAAAAGATGTATTAATATAGCAATCAAACATGACAAAATTCTTATCCAAAAATACATGAGAAAATACAATTTTAAGTTTGTGTATACCAGATAATCTACCTTCAGAAGTTGATAAATGAGTAGATTATAGCTATTCTTGCCAAAGTGGAGAGAAATGGGTAACTATGTGAGATGATAGAAATGGGTAACTATGTGAGCTGAAATGTTAATTTGTTCCACTATAATAGCCACTTTACTACATGTGTGTAGTTATAACATCATGTTGTATACCTTAAATATGCACAATAAAATTTATTTTTAAAATGCTGATTAAAAATGTCAAGAGTAAATGAATGACAAATTGTTTCAACACATAAAAACAATTAAAATCCCCCTCCCATTTCTCTTTCTCTCTCTCTCTCTCTCTCTCTCTCTCACACACACACACACACACACACACACCACATACACACAGTTTTACATTTTTTAAAATACAAATTAGTATATGTACATGAGCTCAAAGTGAAATATACGTGGAAGTTCAAAGTTTAATTTTTTTCACCTTTTTGTGAGGGAGAAAAACTCAAATTCCTATTAATGGATAAATGGTTAAACTGGGGTATATTCATACTGGAAAGACCTCAAGAGCGTAATGTAAAGTGATAAAATGCAAGTTGCAAAGAAATATATGCTGTCTACGAGTTATGCACTTTTAAAATGCATAAAGCATTATATTGTTCCTGGCGATTGTTATTTAAGAGAATTTTGCTTCAAAGAAGTGACTGGTTTTTTATTACATTTTTGATAGTAGTCACAACTGGAGAAAGAGAAAGAGTAATGGGGCATGAGATTTTATCACAAATGACTTCATCTTTACATGAAATGTTTCATGCTATTCTTAAGTGTCCACAACAAAAGTGACTGTGCCATTGTTAATTTGAGGTGATGTGTATAAGAACATGTGTTCTTAATGTGTTTATTGTATTAAAATCATAAAGTAAATGACAATAAATTTAAAATAGATTCCCAGAGCTGGGCACAGTGGTGCACACCTAAAGTCACAGCTCCTCAGAAGGCTGAGGGGAGAAGATCACTTGAGCCCAGGAGTTTGAATTCAGCTTAGGCAACACAGTAAGATCCCATCTCCAAAAAGAGAAAAAAAATATATTCCCAGAAGATGATTTTATTTAGAGGAACTGCATCATTGCGTCGTGAGAGGAAATATTTTCAAATGTGTTTGGAAAATTAGACTGTATTTTTTAATAATCTAGAAGAAATGTTTATCTTCTCATCCCAAGACTATCTAAATAGTATAATCAAATCACAGCTAATTAAATTGTATAAGTGGTTTTTTTTAATTTAAGGGAATTGAACCATCAGAAATTTCACAGTATATCGATTAGCAGCATGAGATACTCAGATTCATTTCTGACTCCAGCAGGTTCCAACAGCTGCAGTAGAGTTGTTGACATCTGTTCAATGTACTTTGTTCATTGTGATGTACCACGATTTGGGTGCAGGCAGAAGATAATGGGACTTCTGGGAATAAAAATCTCCATTTCTATTCACAATTAATATTCACTCAGAATTTTCACTGAGAGGTAGGTGGTGTTATTCCAATAAAATCTCTTCCTCTAAATTATTCAAGTAGTAGAACTTGAATATTAAGAAAGGAGTAGAGCTTTATCACCTTTCGTATAATGAAAAATTTAAATGGAAAAGAAGTTTTAAAACTAAAGTTTTGTTTTGCGATATTGCAAATTGTCATATGATGATCACTTGTGTCCAGAATAATTCTTTGGTTTCTCAGTTCTATTTTTCATCATTGACATATGTAGTATAAAATAAAGGACATTTCTTTTTTTTTCTTTTTTTTTTGAGTTGGGGTCTCACTCCATCACCCAGTCGGGAGTGCAGTGGCATGCTCATGGCTCATAGCCTCAAACTGCTGGGCTCGGGCAATCTTTCTGCCTCAGCCTTCCAAGTAGCCAGAATTATAGATGCATGCCACCACAATTGGCTAATTTTTTGATTTTTTGTTGAGACGGAGTCTTGCCAAGTTGCCCAGGCTGGTCTCAAACTCCTGCGCTCAGGCAATCCTCTCGCCTCCGCCTCCCAAAGTGCTGGGATTATAGGTGTAAGCCACCGTGCCTGGCCCTAAAGTACATTTCTTTAGTTACTTATGCATTTATTTCATTGCAGTTGACATTTCATTTTTTAGGTTCTGCTCCTAAACATCTATCTGCCTTTAATGATTTAACAAGATGTCCATTTACTCAAAATTCATCTCCCCTCTGCTGAACTTACCATCAACTACAAGAAAAGCAAGCTCAATGCTTGGTCACACATGTTTACTGGAATATTCACTTACTTGTGTGCTTATGGATACCTGCTCAATTGTTTTCTGCTTGAAAACAAGAATCATGTTGTATTAGTTATTCTATCCACAGTACTGAAGACATTGGTTAACTTATGACAGATAATGTGCAATTGTGATGAAACAACACAATGTCATATACAGAACTTAACAGTGGAAATGGACACCAGGCAAGGCAAGTTCAAGTAGAATGACTCAAGACACAAACGCATGACTGAATTTGGATACAGGAGATACAAAAGTTTAGTAAAACTAATGTGTTTAAAACTATATTATTAGCCGGGCTCGGTGGCTCAGCCTGTAATCCCGTGCCTTTGGGAGGCTGAGGTGAGTGGATTGCCTGAGCCCGTGGGTTCGAGACCCGCCTGGGCAGCGAGACCTCATCTCTACAATAAATCAAAAAATCAGCTGGGCGTGGTAGCGTATGCCTGTAATTCCAGCTACTTGGAAGGCTGAGGCAGAAGGATCGCCGGAGCCCAGCAGGTCGAGGCTGCGGTGGCTGGGAGTGGCCACTGCACTCCAGTCTGGGCGACAGAGTGAGACTCCAACTCAAAATAAATAAATAAATAAAATTATATTATTATGATACAATTTTTAAACAGATACAAAAATAAGAATATAGTATACAGTGATAGTATATGAGGGGGGAAATCCCCCCAAAATGGAATTATCTTTTGGAGGGCAGGCCCCCTGTAGTACACCTGGAATTTGTTCTTCTGGATCAAATGGTCAACCAAAGTTTTTATCTGGAAGTTTTGAGAAGGTTGCATCACGATTTACCAAAGAAATATCCTGAGTTGTGGCAAACAGGTGATTGGTTCTCCCACCATGACAATGCATCTGAAACACCCCACTGAGTGTTCAGCAGTTTTTTACTAAAACCGGTATGATCCCACCCTCCTTATTAAAAAAAATCTGAGAGACTTTTTTGTTTCTGCAGATGAAAAAGTCCTCAAAAGGAAACGTTTTGCCAGTGTGTGAGAGGTGAAACAAAAAATGGCAGGAGCACTAAAAGGATTCAGAATTGACAAGTGCACAAACTGTTTTGAGCGTGGGAAAAGTGTCTCAATAGGTGTATTGTATCAAGTGGAGAATACTTTGAAGGTGATTGAAGCTTGAACATGTAAGAATAAATACACAACTTTTAATAAATGAATTCCAGGGTTTTTTTGGTTCCCCATCTATGGTAAACTTTCCGTCAACTAACTTCAAAAAAAATCCACTTATGTCCAATCTTATTTTATCTATACCTCTTCTCTTGCATCATTCTATATGTTTATGTTCCCTCAAAATTCATATGTTGAAAGCTAATTCCAATGTGTGATATTAGGAGATGAGACTTTGGGAGATGATTAATGCCCTTATAGAAGAGTCCCTGGAGAGCTTCCTCGCCCCTCCTACCATGTGAGGACACAAGAAAATGCCATTGATGAACTAGGTAGCTGTTCTTCACCAGCCCCAAAATCTGCTGGGACCTTGATCTTGGACTTTTCAGCTTTCATAACTGGCAGAAACAAATGCCTGTTATTTATAAGCCTCCCAGTTTAAGGCACTTTTATTATAGTAGCTGAAGTAGATTAAAACATTTCACTTTCTTTTGGATTATTTCAGCACTGACTGTGGACTCACATTATTTCATCCATAAACATTTCAGCATGTATCTCTAGAATGTAGAAATGCTTTGCTATGAGTCATGTGAATGTCTGGCTTTAGAAAGAAAATGAGGGCTTTGAGAGAGACAGCATGTCATGGTCAACAGACAGCAGCCATGGGCCTTAAAGATACCATGTGCCTTGAATGGAGACATTAATCAGATAAAAGTAGTACATCATATTAATTAATTAGCAGAACACAAGACATATCGCTTACTCTACATTCCCTTAAGAGGCTCATTCACTTCCACAGATACCTTTCTTAACAACTCCAACCTTATCTTATTGCAATGGCCTTTTAATCAAAACAGCATTTTCTACATATCACAAGTAAATTAAACAAAACCGTATTTTATCATTCTTTTCCGTTTGTGACAGATCTTGAGCAGATCAGTTTTCCTAGGGACAGTTTCAGCTTTTAATCCTTAATTCCAACATAATGACTAATCCTATAAATTATTTATGCTCAAGACTGTCCAGACTGGAATCATTGATTGTTTGGTGACCCTATATATAACTTGTCTTTTAAACTAAGTTGGAGGTTGAGAATGAGAGAGAATCATCATATTTCAAAACAGTTCTAAGAGAAGACTGAAATGTTCTCAGCACAAAGAAATGGTAAATGTTTGAGGTGATGAACATCCTAAATACCCTGATTTGATCATTATGCATTATATATATATATATACATTAAAATATTATGTGTAGTTCATAAACATATACAATTATTACGTATCAAAAATAAACAAATAATTTCTAGGTAATCAGAAAATACCCCAAAATAATGATGTTAATAATAATAAATCTAATCTAAATATCTGCAGACCTCATCCCTCCCCTGTGTCCCTCTGAGATCCTCCATGCCTACAGCCTGCTTGTCTCTTTATCAACTTCAGTGCATCTCAAATGGAACCATGCTCTTTCCCCAAAATGTACCGCTTCTTTGCACTGCTCTTGTTGGTCACACCCCACTTCTTCTGGGCTGCTAGGAAGCTTAGAATGTGTGGTTGTCTTTTATTTATTTGTTTGTTTATTTATTTATTTATGCTTCGCTTCCTTTTTCTTTTGTTAACACAAACCTGCTTCATACCTATTTAGGCACCATGCCAGATACTTTGAAAAGCCCTTTGATGGATTCTTTCCTCTATTTTTCTGAACACCCTCTCTTTTTTCCTTAGTCTAGATGCTTTCGCCTCTCCCCACCTACCCTCACAGGAAGCTTTATTTATTTATTTATTTATTTATTTATTTATATTATAAAGATGTGGGGTACAATTCATGGTTAGGTATATAAACATTGATCATGCAGATACACTTGTTGATGTGGTATGCCCTTCCCTCCCCCCGGCAGTTTCTCTCAACTGCCTATCCCACCCCACCTCCCCTGACAGTTTTCCATCACTGTCAAATGCTTTCTTATAGTATTATAATTGTTCAAGGTCCGCTTATGAATAAGAACACATGGTTCTTTGTTCTTTGTTTCTGTGATAGATCACTGAGTATGATCGACTCTAAATCCATCCAAGTTGTTGCAAAGTCCGTATGTTTGTCCTTCTTTATGGCTGCATAATATTCCATTGTGTATATGTACCCCATTTTCTTTAACCAGTCCAGCTTCAATGGGCAACATGGTTGGTTCCATGTTTTTGCTATTGTGAATAGAGCTGCAACAAACATATGTGTGTAGGTATCTCTTTTGTAGAATGATTTGAGTTCCTCTGGGTATGTTCCCAATAGGTGAATTTCTGGGTCATATGTAAAGTCAATTTCTAGTTCTTTCAAGCTTTAATTAGCACTTACTTTATTTCCTTTTCTCTGCAGCCCTGAACCCCCCACCCCCATGATTCCCTTAATATACCCCCATTCCAGTTGCAACTTTCTCCTCGTTGTAATTCAAATCCTTCATTTTCATCTCTGTTTCCATAAGTTATGTAAACATTTCAGGGCCCCTTAAAGTGAACCTCCATCATAGCACCTTTAATAATTATGTGAACGCTCTCCTATCCTCTTACTGAAATCCTATGGCCCTGTCTGCCACACCACTTGCCTACCCCATAAACATCCTCCCCTTATTCCTTATTATCAGAACAATGATGTTGAGGATGGCAATGAGCCCAATGAAAATATTTATCATCCCCAGGTTCCTTTGCAACTGGAGGTGGCCATTGAAAGGCGAAGGCAGATTTGCAGGTGTGTGCTTTTGTTCTTTGAGACTTTCCTTTTTTGCCCGCCTACTCCTTGGACCTATACTCAGAGCTACAGGAAATATCATGCAAAAGCCCCCATTGGAAGAGCAGGAGAATTCTAAGTCCCCAAGTTATGCTCTACAAAGCAGTCATGGGCTACTTGCATCCCAAGTTCTTGTTATGTGAGAAAAATGTAAAAGAAAGCCCTACTTCTTTAAGTACCTACTTCTTCGAACTGCTATTCTCACAGCTGTTTGGTGCTGCAAAACAAATATATATTGTTACCAATTTGTGCACTTTTAATTCTACATCCTCAACTATCTCATAAGAACTTAATCAAAATAAAAAGTAAAAGGAAACAAGATAAATATAATATTGCTATACTATTTTATTCAGGCTCACTTTCATCCATCAACTCAATATCTTGTTTTTCAAATTGAGTTCTCTAACATCTAAGGGTTCAGAAGCTAATAAGTGACTTCCCTGAATAGTGAGAGTCACTAGATTGGCCATCTCACTTAGCCTGGCTATAGAAACTACAGACTGTTGCCACAATATGTGGAATAACCAGATTAATTATCATAAATCATTATCAAGCATAGAAGCTTAAATGATCTAGATAGTTTTTGGCAATCTTGTTAAGTTTAGTTTATTCATTTTAATAATTCTATGCTTCGTATTCTTTACTGTATGACTCGGTCCTGTGCCTTTCCTGATTCTTCCCTTTCTAGCTTTTAATAGGGAATTGTGCTCACTGTGCATTAAATTAGAGCAGGTGTCATGTTATGTGCAGGGTCCAATCTAGTTGTTTATAGATGGGTTTATTGTTCCTTAGATGGGCTGTGAAATAATCTCTTTCCTATCCTCAGTGCAGCTTCCTAAGGAGAACACCGGCACTGCAAATGAGTTAGCAACAAAGATGTTTAGGAAGGTCTCATCAGCAAAGGCAGGATAGAACAGAAAGAGGTCCCGGGGCTCTTTGCTCTTGTGATATTCAATGGTTTCCTCTCAACAGCCAAGAACCAATGAGCCTACCGGGAGAGAATAGTTGGGGGGATGAAAGACATCCCTAAAGGCCTCAAAACCCCTGAAATGCAATCCTTTTGTCACCTTTGCAAGAGCCCTTTGAGGGTGGGTCATGGGTCCTATCCCAATGGAGCCTTTAATGCCATCCAGCTCAGCCTTGGAGTCTGCCTGTTTACTGATCCCTGTCTGATAACGGCTGTCCATAAAGGCGCACTGTTCCTGCAGGCCGTAATGAGGAATCACTGCTCAGGCCACACACCTGTTACCCCATATTCTCAGCCAGGATGGTACCTGCTGAGCAGCAGGTGACTGGCTCAGTGGGCTCAGCTGCCTGTGACAGGCTCTCAGTCGATGGCTTCACAACCACCCCCACACCTCCTTAGACTTGACAAGAGAAAACAGACAAAGGAAAGAATGGGCTCATACACGTTCAGCACAGATCCACATACTGGACCCTAAAGTCAAGAGAAACTCAGAAATACACACGCACACAAGTTGACAATGGGAAGTGTGCAGATCCCTACCTCAGGATATCATCAACTGAATTATAAATGACACTGCTAGAATTATCACAAACCACGGTCTGTATGATTAAAATATCCTAAATTACATCATTTATATATATAGGCATATGTGTGTATCTTTCAAGTAATATTAAACTTGATTAAAACTGTCCAAAATAATATGGTGAAAAAAATGAAGGAAGATATCTGTGTTCAAATCATTAGGTTTTATTTGCAGAAGAGAGGCAAAAAATCAAAACTCAAGTTATTACTCACCACTATAAACTCAATAAAAATAATTTACAAGTAGAATTAACCCCAGATTAACTGACTAGGCTTAGTGATTAATTAACTATTACTAATTACCTTGCCACACATTTAAATAGCCCTCCAATTCCTCAGCACACCGGTGGGCTTTAACAAATCTTATGGTTTATAGATATGCTGTGCATTACAAAGATGCATTTCACATAGAAGCAGAGAAATTCATTTTTTTTTCCTCTCATAAGAAGTTCTCACTTGGGAACAACTGATCCATAGTTTGCCTTGTTCTCTCATTCTCTGGTTAACAGACATCTCCTCAGGTCTTTACAGTGCACCTAACTGGGTCTTTGAAAGTGTCTAAACTTGTCTGAAACTCAAATTTTCACCTTTAACATGGGGCTATCTAGAGTGTTTAGGAGGCTAATATCCTAAATACATTTTCATCGTAAACATCTAAATATTAAATCAAAACTTCTTCCACTGTGCACACACTATGTATTAAGTTTAGGTCATTAAAAAAATAAGTTTATTTACAAAATTCACAATATATGTGGTATCTATATATTTAAGTAAGAGAATAAAACTCTGTTCTCTTGAGGTCATTAACTCCATTAATCCACCTTATTTAACTCAAATTTGGTTTCCAATGATTCTAGTGTTGTGCTCTAAGTCTTTCCTGATAACTGTCATACTTTGGGTAATCGATGTCCTTAGTCATATTGACTTCTTTTGTACATGTTAGTGATAGCAATTCCTTAATCCTAAGGGAAGATAGTAAAATGTGAGAGTTTAATGTAAGATATCTTATTTAAACCTTTGGACTGTTGAGTTATCTTATAGAAAGCAAAATAAAATGAAACCCCAAACTTCAGAAGACAAACCACCAAAGTTCATAAGTATTTCAGCAGTTGCCAAGCCTTAGTCATTAAGGTGTGCTGCTTGAGGTGCTACACTGTGGAGAGGGAAAAGAAGAGGATAAAGGAGATAAGGAGGGGGAAATAAATATTATTTGTGTCTCATCTTCCTCATTAACTTCCTTATCATTATTTCATTTATGAAATACATAAATTGCAGAATATATAGTCAGAATGTTTTCTCTAGATTCTCATTTTCTATAGTCAGCCTAATTCAATAAGCATCATTTCCAAAACTTCATGTAAATCTTGAAAATTGTTATATACTGTCCCATAATTGTTACAATTTCTTCAATTTAGTCTTAATCTTCAAAATAAGTCTTTAAGATATTTCAGTGTTTGCCAATCCATCATTTAGCTTCAGACGTATTTTTATCTTTAAAAATTTTGTTTTATAACTGATCCCTTGTAAACCTCTAATTTACTTTTCTTTCTGTCTGAAACAGAATTTTAAAGTATTAGAAATCCTATTCTTTCTTTCAAAAACATACTTTTATGAAAAAACATTTAACCTGGACAATTTCAGAACTTCTAGAAATAGTTACTATAAAGTACTTACAAGGTCTCATAATCCTTAATCTGAGATGTATTCAAATATTAAAGTGAAGAAATTGATCTTCTTTTAACTGTTCTACTAAGTGACTGAAATCTGACATGGAAAAAATAGTTTTATTGTTGAGACACATCTTAATTCACAAATTCAACTGAGCAAGTAATTGAATCATTATTTGCATAATTTAACTTGATATTTATTTGTTCCTATAGTTTATGGAGCTGATAGAATAGGTTAGCTTCAGGTTTTTTGTGTGTGTGGGAGGGTACGGGAGTGGATGCATTCTAATTTCCCAAGGCTCTGTAAAGTTTCCGGAGCTTACATTCTGGTTACAAAACAACAAAAAGTGGGTGTCAGGTGGCTGTCAGAGAAAGTATTAATCAGTCAGGGTTTGACCAGCGAAGCAGAAGAGTAGACTATCAATATTGATACCTATGTCTATATTTAAATCTAAACCTGTGGGAAATATATACATATAGATATGATTATATATGTGCTATTTATATCAATAATATATTCATAGAGATATATACCATATAGATATATGTATATAGATATCTATATTTTAGATCCCATATATAGAAATGTAACATAGCCATCTATATATCCTATAAATATTCTATATATTTTATATCTATATTATATATACATATGCACAGACATATATATATATCCTTATCCAATATAACACACACAAATATATGCATATATGCCTATAGGTAGATAACTTGATTGATTAATAAATATCAGATATGTATCTACTGAGCTATATCCATTCACAGTTACTATATATTTATACATATAATTAGAGGGCTTTATTACAGAGCTCTGGCTTTACATACTTATGAAGTGGATTGAGTAGTCTCTGTAAGGCTATTTATTGTCTTTGTGTTTGATAGTGCAGCTAGACATCTACAGGGAAGGTGGTCAGGAAGGGAAGAGGAACACTATAGAAGAGATCGGGAGCAAACTGGAGCCTACAAATATGAGTCAGAGCCTCACAAATACATGCTGAAACCCAAATCAGTTCTTGTTGCCTCTGCCCTTGATGATGAGGATGTCCTGCAAAATACAGAGTCCTTTGTCATGAAGCTAAACATATGCACACAGCCCTGGAGTTGGGGAAGCTGAAGGAGGATCCAGGAGCAAGCAGATGGAGCAGTTGCAGCCCCAGTCACAGCTTCATAATAACCAGGCAGTTCAGCAGATCAGCAACTGAAAGAAAAATGGTTGCTGCTTCCCTTCCATCCTCCTAATCCTCCAAGAATATTTTTTTGAGGACCACCCTAATAAGAAGCACACAGGAAAGGGATTTCTGGCAAATGTCATTCAGTCTAGACAAGGTGACACATTACAAAGCCAATAGAGTGAACCATAAGGCAAAGCTTCTGGTAATTTTGCCCTGAATTTTAGTAACAGAATCTCTGTATGCACATAAAATTTCCCATCAGAAAGACTGCATTTCATACCCTCCCTTGCAGATGGATGCGGCTGTTTGATTGCGTTCTGGCCAATGAGTGAAAGCAAAGAGCTACTTCTGGATAATAGCTTTAGAAGGCAATTATCTAATAATAGCATCCTTCTTCTTTCTCTCTTTCCATTCTGCTTTCTGGAATATATATGTGAAGATTAGCATTCTAGCAGCTATTTTATTGCATGAGGCATTTTGGAGTAGAGAGCTAGAAGATGCCTGGGTTCTTGATGACCTACTGAGATCACCATATCATCCCTACACCGCATTCTCCAGACATTATGTGAGTTGAAATGAACTTTTAGTTTTTCAACCTGTTAAAGTTTCTCTTCCTGTTGCATAATGCTAACACAGAAGCCTTGGGATTCAGACATGGATCCACCCATGTCTGAATATTTAGAAAATCTTGCTGTGTCCGAATGACCCCTTCCAGGCTTAGAGGAGTCATTTCCCCTGGTATTCACAACTTGGAGAACACAGGAATGCTGTGATTTCTCTATACTGGGCACAGGAATCATGGCAAGAACCATGCTGCTTTTTTCTTTGGGATTTTTCAAGGAGGCAAGGCTTATACCTTCATGATTTCCTGAAATAGGGTGCGGTGAGGTTCCTGGATAAATAGGGTGCGGTGAGGTTCCTGGATAAATTTCAGGATTCCCAATTAAAATTTAATTTCAGATAAACAGTGAAAAAAAAATGTTGGCTAGTCTCATGGGCTTGCAGTTTCCATCAGCCACAAGAATGCAGCAGTCTCAAGACTGAAAGTGAAACAAGAAACAGGAAAACTATTTAATAAAACAACAACAGTAACTCAACAAACAAGGCATTTGGGAGTTATTTAATGCAAAGGCAGTCAGTCATATGCAACCAATCTGCCTGGAGGACAACATTTGTATTATAGGCTTAAGCACAATTGACCTACACATAAATTAAAGCTTCCAGGTTACACTGCAGGGTCAAAGAGATGGGTGATATATTTTTATAAGTATTTTTTCTGAAAAAATGGATGAACACATTTTAAGAACAGTATACATTTTAAAAGCCTTCTGTTACTTCCCTATGATGCTGAATAAACTAAGATGGCCAAAGATGCTTGCCTTCTTTTTCCTTTTTTCTTGAAGTGTAGTTTACTAATTACAAAAAAAATATTGATATGACTCTCGAGATGTCTACTTTAATTCAAAAAAAGAAAACTATTGTATTTAACATTTGTGTGTCTCCATTTGTACATTTCAGGGGTGTTTTCTGAAAGACATTTAAAATTGTTGATGAAATTTTATCTAGAAAAAGATCTAGCCATTTAGCTCAGTGAAATGAAACAAAAATGATTTTAAATTGTGGCTCACTAAAAAAGGGATACCCAAGGGAGTACCAAATCATGTTGTATTAAACTTTAGTACATTGATGATTGACTGGTCTCCTTCTATCTGTTTGCTTTCCCCAAGAACAGAATCTGCTTAATGTTTTTAAAGCCACTCTAGACTTCTTATCTCACCCAAGTATTTAAACAGCAGTGGATCAGACTTGTAGGCTAGATTCCAAAGTCAGAAGCAATAGCATTTTGTTCACACTCACAGAGCCACCGGCACAGCAATCTTTAGGTGTGCTTCTCACTGTAGGGGGGTGAAATCTCCATCATTTCATTGGATTAAAATAATTTCCTACCTATTGCATTCTTAATTAAGGAAAATGAGAAAACCTTACCATGTATATTTTAATTGTTTTGGTTTTTGTTGGTAAAACCAAAACACCAGAAACTGCAATGGCATGCAATGCCCAATTTTCAGAAACAAAAGCATGTATGGTCAAGAATATAAATCATTTTCTCCCTAAAGTGTCACTGGCATTGAATGGACGCTTTTAAAGTAGATGGTCGCTTGACTGTGATTACTATAACCTAGTGAAAGCAATTCTTCATAACTCACCAAAAAAAAATAGGCAGATTGGAAGACAAAACAATGAGATGATAGCCATAAAAGACACTTGTGATGACCTATAAAAGCTGTGTCAAAACCAACATGGATCCTGTGCTGAATTCTCTCCTAGAAACATTTTCTAGCAGAATTTCTCTTGCTAGTCTTCATAGAAATGAATAGTAACACTTTCAAGATTCTTAAATCTCAGAAACACCTTTTATTGAGTGTGACAAGGGCTGCAATATTAGATAAAGGTTGGTTTATGTTACAGATGCTTGGGGCCTTTGGTGCTAAAGTTCTACTGACAGAACCAAATACTCTAGTGTTATATGGACTTGCCCATGGGAAGAAGTTGCATTCTTTATAACTTTACACAAAACCTTGATTCACTTCAGTGCTATATGATAAATTACAAGCATGCAAATATCTTTTGATAAATACTTACATTCTTAAAAATTATATTATGAAATGATTGTTTATGCCTGAAGTCCATCTCTAAAGGATGGTGCGTGAAATGCTTTATTTCTTCCAAATCTTTTCAGTTAAAAGGTATTTGGTTAAAAAGAGCTTGAGTAGTAAAGGACATTGTGTATGCACTGTTAGATCATAAATATTTGTTATATTTATTACAATGCCCAAAATGTTTTCCATTAAAGTTTGCATGTGTGATGATAATATATGGATTAAGACAGGTATTGGAATCCATTATCAAGTGTACGATGACCACTTATCTACCTAATTCTGAATTGTATCCCATATCTTTAAAAAAAAAAAAAAAGGAATACATTGTAATGGTACAATGTGAAAGAAATATCACAGCTCATTCTTATTCAATAAACCATTCCACTCTAGATATTTAGACAGCAGTTCACTCAGTATTCTTTATTCAGTAGTTCAAATATACATAGATATTTTATATCAAATATATATTTATCCTTGATATTTGCACATTTAAAAGTAACATATACATGTAAATTTTATATATGTATTATTTATACAAATGTATAAATATAAATATTTACATGTGTGTATATAAAAATATATACAAGGAGAGAGCCCCTCAAAATCAGGAATTTATTTATAAAAAACGTATGTATTTATTCTTACATGTTTAAACTTCAATCACCTTCAAAGTATTCTCCGTTTGATGCAAAACACCTATTGAGATGCTTTTTCCACTGCTCAAGACAGTTTTTGAACTTGTCAGTTTTGATACCTTTTAGTGCTTCTGCCATTTTGTTGTTTCTCCTCTTCCACATTGGCAAAATTCTTCCTCTTGAGGACATTTTCCATCTGGGCAAATTTTTAAAAAGTCAATCAGGCAAGATATGGTGAATAGGGAGAATAGGGCATGGGCGTCATGCACTGTTTGGTCAAAAACTGCTTAACACTCAGTGTGATGTGGGTAGGTGTGCTCATCAATCACCCATTATGAAATGGGCAAACTCACTGAAAGAATCTCAAAAAAAAAAAAAAACCATTGAAGCTGAACTCAGCCTTTCACAACACTAGCTGGTACACTGATGCCAGTGAGTTCCTAAGACACTTACTCAGCAGAAGACGCCTTACAACAAGGAGCCCACCCTCCAAAAAGGAAATTCCAGCTTTGGGAGAGAGTCCCCCTCGTATCTTAGAGAGGAAAGATTTATATTTTGCTATGTAGAAATTCTAGTTAAAGCCCCCAAACAATTCAAATTTAATCATAAAGATTGAAGTCACAATTCAGAGGATGAGGAAAAATATGAATGGTAAGAAGAAAGGGCTGGGTTGGAAAGTTTGTGGGATGGGCCTTCAGAGAAGGATATCTACAGAGATTTATTAAAGTCAAAAAGTATGACTGGTGTCAGAGCTTATACTGGGCTGGGTACATCAACTGAGCTTCATGATTATTTGAGTCCCATGCTGCAGTTGAGTCCTTCACAGCAAGCAGTCACAATTTAACCATGAGGTTGTTGACTTACTAGTTCTGACCACTTTTCATTTAGAGAAGCTGTTGACCTGCACGTAGTGTCCCCCTTTCCAGGTGGGTTCTGATCTCTTACTACCTTGTAATGTTTCAAACTCCCCAAGCTCAGTGTTCCACTAATCCAAGAATTTGTCAAATAACATATTGTGATGAAGAAAAACTTAAATGCAAAGGTGGCAAAGAGAAAGCAATCAAACCAGAGAGAGACAGAAGAGGACAGAAAGTTTTCAATCATATATGTGAGAAGGGTGTGTTCATAGCGTATGTGTGTGTGTGCATGTGTGTGTGTGTGTGTGTGGTGTGAGAGAGAGAGAGAGAGAGAGAGAGAGAGAGAAAGCACACTAAGAGTGCTAAAGACTCAGAATTTAAAACCAAAGAAGAAATAAAGTCCTCACCATCCAGGGACTGGAAAACACACATCTAGTCCCTTAGCAGATCAAAATTACTAAACTAAAAAATAAAACAAAGCATGTACATGCACAAAACTCACACCCTTGACTCATAGAATTTCCCAGAAATTTCCTTGGGATCCGATTTACAGCCCCAAGACACAGAACTATCCAGAAATTTAGTTGGGATGCAATACACAGCTCCAAGGTAGAGAATTAGACATAAGTCTCACTGGGATCCAATTCACACCTCAAGACACAGAACTTTCTAGAAATATCTCAGGGATCCATAAGGTAGATGAGGCCTAGACCTCACAAGTAAACGTCTTTCAAAAAAAATATTACATTTGGAAACAGATGTAAACAAGGGAGAGGAGGTGCTTCTTCACTGTTTTATGGATTACTAGGGTAGCACCTAAATTTCTCTGCCTAACACTTGGCTTGATCAGAACCCACTTTATCTGCATGTACCTGCTGAGGAACTAACACAACCAGAAGAGTTCATAGTTAGTGACTGGCCCACATTCAAGTATGTAGAAATGTTCTATCCCCTTGTGCCCTTAGTTGGATAATTCTGGGGCATGTTCTACTGTCTCAGAATTCCCAGGGCAGATTCAGCTCTCATTACCCAGAGTGGTAACTTGTTTATAACAAGCACCATACTAGCCACTTTCCTTCCTGTGTCTCAGTTCCCAGGTCCCCACCACTCTTACCATGATCCTGTCCCAAATAAATTACTTGTGCTGGAATCTTTGTCTCGGGGCTTACTTCTAGGGGAATTCAAATTCACACAGGAAGTCACTCTTAAAAAGGTCAAACATGTATTTGAAAAGAAAGGAATTTCCTTCAGATGATAAAAGGCATATAATGATGAAGATCAAGGGAATATAGGAATCAAAACTGAGGATTTCTTTGTTAGCTTTTTTTTTTTGAGGTAGGGTTCACTGTCACCCCAGCTGGAGTGTGCAGTGGCACAATCACAGCTCACCGCACTATCGACCTCCTGGGTGCAAGCAATCCTTCTGCCTCAACCTCCCAAGTAGCTGGGACTATAGGCACGTGCTCAGCTAATTTTTTTAGAGACGGGGGTCTCACTTTGTAGCCCAGGCTGGTCTTGAACTCCTGGACTCGAGCAATCGTCCCATCTCAGCCTCCCAAAATGTTGGGATTGCAGGCATAAGCCACCATGCTCTGCTTGTTAGCTATGATTTTTAATAGAACGTATGACTTAAAGTTCTGATAATTATGAAGACAATGATTTCATCATTATCAATATGTGTGTGTGTGTTTCTTTAACAAGATTCACAATGAACAACAGGTACAAGTCTGAATTAGCAAATAAGGACAAAAGTGACAGAGTCAAAGGAGAGTAGAAAATTCTGCAGCGAATACAGGAGTCAGTTCTTCAGAGATATAGGAACATCTTTTTTGTCTTCTTACTGGACTCAAAAAATTAGAAAAAAGAAATTAGAAGAAGAAATCTAAATAAACAATGGCCAATATTCTAGAAAGCAATCAACAATAAAGAGTTTGTTTTATCTTCATCTAGAAATTAAATTCTTCCATTAAGACTGCAAATTGTTTTCTGGCAATGTACAAGATTGCTGCATATTGGAAATGGAAGGTGGAGAAAAATGCTGTTACAGCAAACTACACCAATGAGATGACTGTATTTAGGTGATTGCAATCAGGAGAACATCCCAGATACAAAGATCCGAGTGTCTCTGGAGGGTGGCTTTGACATAGACATTTATGGGACGTGGTCAACAAGTTATAAATGGGCTGATAAACAGTTGAGGTTATTTTGAAAGTAGGAGACGTCTTAATCAGAAAGCTGAACAGGAAATGTTTTTCTCTGTGGTTAGTTAGTTTCAGATGACAAATTGCTCTACTCTCAGCTAAGCATTCAAAAGACTTAAGGTTGGAGTTTAGGGTCTGTATCTGTAATTATAGACAAGTTCTGGCAAAAAAGGGTAAAGGTCTTGTCACCGGTAGACAAGGGAGACACCTATGTGTCATGAGAAAGCACGGTTGGTGAATTTTGTCTAAGTTATATGGGAAAGAATGGTTCTTTGTAGTAAGTCATTTTCCAAAACACAAGAGGGTGCAGATAATTAGAAAAAAAAAGGTTGGGGGATTTCTGAACTCCAGCTGTTTTCCAGGAGTATTAATTAGGGTTCTCCAGAGAAATGGAACAATAGAATGTGTGTATATGTAGAAAGATATTTATTATAAGGCATTTGTTCAGATGATTATGAAAAGAGGTGATAGGGTAGCTCCAGTCTGAAGGCCAGCAAGTGGAGATTTAGGAAAGCCAATGGTGCAGATGTGGTCCAAAGGACGTCTACTGAAGAATTCCCTCTTGTTCAAAGAGGCCACTCTTTTTGTTCTACTCAGGCCTTCCAATAATTGGACAAGGCCTGCATACACTGGGGAGAGCAACCTGCTTTACTAACAGTTCACCAGTATGATAATCTCATTTAAAAACACCCTCCAAGCTAACCCATAAAATTAAGCATCACTCCAGTAGTACAGGGCTCAGGTAAAGTTTAAAATTCTCAGTTCTCCTTTTTTGTTCAAGACAAATGTACATTCTTCATCACTGAGTAATTCTGAGGGGAGGTTAAGCCTCAGATGGGGCGAAGAAGGGTCTAAGAAACAGTTCTTGAGGACTTATTGGTGTTGTTCCTACAATATCAGGTGAACCTTCTGTTGAGAAGTGGTGGCAAATGTCAGTTGTTTTAGGGTTCTATAGATCAGGTATCTTAGAAGATAAGTGCCTAAAATGAAGAAGAGAAGCATTCATATAAAAGGTTGTATGAAAATAAGGAACCAGGAGTTGAACTCTGCAGGGATATAGTACAGAGGATTCCAAGAGAGCAGCGGAAGAAAGACTTTCAATGAAGCAACACTGCTGCATATTCTTGACAACTAAGATGTCTCACCTCTTGGTGATGTTATCCATCGTCTTTGTTACTTCTCAAATAAGGACATGCATGAACTGAGCATTTTATAAGGCTTCCCTAGTGGCCTGGAGAGAGTCTTGTTCAGAAAGAAATGTGGTCCACACATGGTCTGCTACAGAGCTGCAATCAGGTTTCTGGCTTTCGCTTGTAGAGCTCTTCCAAATCCCAGGAAAAGAGGAATCTCCATAGAGATCTCGGCAGTAAAGTTCCAGTTCTTAGTAAGGCTAGGTCAGGCAAAGCAGAGAAAAATGGGAAATATTAGCTTGGATGGTTACAGCCCAATCTGGAAGGAAATGGGAAGAATCCAAAATTTGGTAACAATTTGTGTAAGGTGACAGGACTGAGATAGAAGAGGGATATAGGGAAACCGTTATATATCTGACTTGGGAAATCTGGTGAAAAGATTTTAGTTTACTGAGAAAGGGAAGAGAGAAGAAGGTAGCAGATAAGAGAAAAGGTTACTAATTCACACAGAGAGAACAAATAAAAGTCATATGAAATAGACCATCCAAAGTTTTATTTCTGGAGAAGTTCTGCTTAAAACACAGACCCCATCAACACACAGGTAGGAGGTAAACAAAGTCACTCCTGGGAGTAGATGGGACTACTTGTTGACCATATCTGGTGTGAGAACAGGAGATTCTGAGAAGCCAAAAACTGAAGGTGCCAATGGAGGAAAGACAGAGAAGGGAAAAGAGAAGCAGGTGGGGAGAACCTGAAACAGGTGGGATGAGGTAAAGACTAAAAAGAACAAAACATAAAGAACAAAACTCTTGGAATATCAGCAGGCTGAAGCTAAAAGTGGCATTGCAATGGATTGAGTAAATGATTCAAAGTTAAATGAATAGAAACCCAAAAAATAACAATAAAAGGATAAAGAAGCCTATCCCCAATCCTGAAACACCACACTATTTTTATATATTTTTCTATTTTGACTTGATTTTTAAAAATATGATTTTAATCATAGATATTTTAATAGAACGGAAACATATAAAGTCTTGAATTTATGTTTAAAAATCAAATCCATAAATCCTAGGTATGGGAGAGTAGTATATAAAATTACCTTGATACGGAGCTCGGCCGTTGCCACCACTGGGGCATTGCAACAGACTGGACAGTCATTGTGGCGCAAACGGCTGCTGCGCTGCCACCCCCCTAGCCACCCTGCCGCCCTCCACCCCCCCACCCACCCCTGCCGCCGCCACCACCACTGCCGCAGCCTCTGTGACGGCCATAGCACATCACACCACCCAGGCCGGAGGCAGTTCACTTCAGTCCTTCAAGCCCCTTCAGGGAAGATCTGCTGGGATCGCTGCCACCTCTTGTGGGACAGAGAAGTCCTGCTCGCTGTAAGTCTCCTGTTGTCTGCCCTGAGGCAGGTAGCCATCTTGTTCCTGTCCAGCCCCACCTCCCTGTGGCGAGCAGCTGAGGTAGCACCACCTGCTGGCAATTCAAGGTAACAACACTGAAATGGGAGAAACGAGCTTGAAAAAGACATAGACCAGAGTGGTGAACAGAGGGTGATCTGAACTGTCCTTCACAGCAGACCAGGGGCAACTGAATCTAGCTGCAAACTAATTTACCAGCTTGAAAAGAAAACTAGAAATCAGACCTGAAAAGACATTGGACTTAAATGATATGTCTCAGAGTGTGCTTCATTGATTCTATTAACTTAATGACTTAATTCTATTCCTACTGCATTGTTCCTTTTTTTCTTTTTTCCTCTTCCTTTTCTTCTCTTTTCTTCTCTCTGTAAACATATCTTTGTATAGAGGAACAGCACACTAATAAGGTGGTTGGTTAGCTTGTACGTTAGCATCACTATATGTTTTAATTTTATTTTTTATTTTTTGTATGAGAGTTGGTTCATCTGTAGCTGTGGTCTATTGTTTTTATCTGTTTCAGCATAGGCCTCTCTCTCTATTTGTTGGCACACTCGTTTGTTTCCCCCCTTACTCCTCTATCCCTCCACTCCCCTCTTCAATCCACTATCTGCTCCATTCTCTCTCCTCCATTAACCACATTTTATTTCAGGGAGTAAACCTACAGCCCCACTGCACGGACAGATTCCAAGGCAGTGGAAAGTGGGTGCCACATTATCCACACACCTGTCAGTGAATACCAGGACCTGCATATAGATTTTGAATCACAGCTCCCCCCTTAAGTAAATCTCAAAACTGCAAAAAGGACCACCCCCAACCTACAGTGCAACTCCAGAATTGAACAAAGGAAGAGGGCATACATAAAGAATAGGAGATTGAACAAACAGAAGTAAAACCAATCCTTTTACCTCTGAATAACAGAATTAAAGACGGTGATGTGGAGGGAAGGAAAAAGTAGGGAGGGGGAAAAACCACACAAATGAAGAAAAACCAAAAGAAGAATATAGGTCTCACACAGACCCCTGGGAAATCAGACACTGAGAAAACAGATTCTGGAACACAGACAATGAAGAGCCCCCAGAATGACTGGTTACATGCAATAAACCCAGACATCAAGACATTAATGGAGAGAATTTAAAAAATTGAGGAGAGACAAGAGGAAAATAGAAAGGAGCTGATGTCAGAAATGACAGCAGTAAAGAATACTGTGATGGAAATGAACAACAGACTAATAATCATGGAAAGCAGAATCAGCCAAGCAGAAGAAAGAATCTCAGAGCTCGAAGACCAAAACACAGAACTAACCCAAACTGTCAAAAGCATAGAAAAGAAACTCAAAAAGACAGAACAAAACCTGCAAGAGATGAATGATCACTTCAAGAGATCAAACCCAAGAGTAATTGGGCTTCCTGAGACAGAGAGAGAAACAGAAGCCACACTGGAACAAACATTTCATGAAATAATTCAAGAAAACTTCCCTCATTTCATCAAGGATGAAAAAATTCAAACACAAGAGATTCAGAGAACCCCTGCAAGACAACAAATGAGAAGACCAACTCCCAGACACATAATAATTTGCCGAAACAAAGTAGCTATAAAAGGAAAAATACTAAAGGCAGCAAGAGAAAAAGGCCAGACTTCCTACCAGGGAAAACCAATTAGAATAGCAGCAGATTTATCCACAGAAACCCTTCAGGCCAGGAGAGCCTGGAGCCCTATCTTCAAAGTTCTAAAAGAGAAACAATTTCAACCAAGAATAACCTACCCTGTCAAACTAAGCTTCATTAGTGAGGGAGAATTGAAATCTTTTCCAGATATCCAATCCCTAAGAACCTACAATGCCACCAGACCACCTCTACAAGAAACACGTAAGAAAGTGCTGAACACAGAAGAAAAAGAAAAAAGAACAACAGCATTCTTCACAAGAGTACAGGCAAAAGGTTAAAAACACACATGAACCATCTCCAAAACCCAAAGAAAGACAACAAACAAACAGGAACAACTCTGTAAGAAACTTATGACAGGGATCAACTCTTTCATTTCAATTATAAGCCTAAATGTGAATGGACTAAATGCGCCACTGAAAAGACATAGAATGGCAAAATGGATAAAATATCACCAGGCAACAATCTATTGCCTTCAAGAGACTCACCTCACTAGAAAGGACACCCACAGACTCAAAGTAAGAGGATGGGAAACAAACTTTCAGGCGAATGGAATACAAAAGAAAGGAGGAGTAGCGATCTTAATTTCAAACAAAATACCCTTCAAGCTATTAAAAATCAAAAAAGATACAGAAGGCCACTACATAATGATAAAAGGTTCAATCCATCAACAAGAAATATCCATCCTAAACACATATGCACCCAACATAGGAGCACCAACTTTCATAAAGCAGCTTCTAGGTAAACTAAAAAAAGATATTAACTCCAACACCATCATAGCTGGGGACTTCAATACCCCACTCACAACCCTAGACAGATCATCAAGACAAAAAATCAGCAACGAGATCCGAAACCTCAATGTGACTCTTGACCAAATGGACTTAATTGATACCTAGAGAACACTCCATCCAATGACCACAGAATATACATTCTACTCATCACCGCAAGGAACGTTCTCTAAGATCGACCACATACTTGGCTCTAAATCAAGCATAAGCAAATTTAAAAGGATTGAAATTTTACCATGTACCTTCTTGGACCACAGTGGAATAAAAATAAACATCAACACCAATAAGGTCCCCCCAAAACCCACAAAGACATGGACACTAAACAGCATTATGCCAAACAACTCCTGGGTCAATGATGAAATCAAAACAGAGATTAAAAGATATCTGGAAACAACTGAAAATGAAGAAACATCTTACCAAAATCTCTGAGATGCCATGAAAGCTGTAGTAAGAGGGGAATTCATATCTCTACAAACGCACGTGAAGAAAATGGAAGGATCACAAACTAACAGCCTAACAAGCCACCTAAGGAAGCTGGAAAAGCAAGACCACCAAAACCCTAACTTCAGCAGAAGAATCCAGATCACCAAAATAAAAGCCCAAGTCCAGGACTTGAAGGCAAAAAGATAATACAAAAAAATCAATGAAACAAAAAACTGGTTCTTCAAAAGGATAAACAAGACTGATGGTCCCCCAGCTAGACTGACAAAGAAAAGAAAGAAAAAACCCAAATAAACACAATCAGAAACACAAAAGATAAAGTCACATCTGACCCTGAAGAAATACAAAAGATCATTAGAGACTACTATATACACTTGTATGGAAACAAACTTGAAAGCCTTAAGGAAATGGAAGACCTTCTGACATCACACAACCTGCATAGGTTGAAACAAGAAGAAATTGAGACCCTAAGTAGACCAATAACAATCAAGGAAATTGACTACATAATAAGAAAACTACCTACAAAAAAAAGTCCTGGACCAGATGGCTTTCCAGAAGAATTCTATAAGACATTTAAGGAGGAGCTGATACCAATCCTACTGAAGAAACTCCAGGTGATTGAGAAAGATGGAACTCTCCCCAATAATTTTATGAAGGTAACATCACATTGATATCCAAGCCAGGTAAAGACCCAACAAAGAAAGAGAACTACAGGCCAATATCTTTGATGAACATAGATGCTAAAATTCTCAACAAGATCCTAGCAAACTGGATTCAACAACACATCTCAAAAATCATCCATCATGACCAAGTAGGCTTGATACCTGGGATGCAAGCCTGGTTCAACATTCGTAAAACCATAAATGTAATTAAATACATCAACAGATGTCAAAACAAAAACCACATGATTATATCATTAGATGCAGAAAAAGCTTTTGATAAAATCCAGCACCCCTTCTTGATAAAAACCCTTGAACATCTAGGCATATGGGGAACATACCTCAAAATAGTAAAAGCCATCTACGAGAAACCCACAGCCAGCATACTCCTGAATGGACAAAAATTGGAACCAATACCCTTGAAAACTGGAACTAGACAAGGATGCCCACTCTCACCCCTCCTGTTCAACATAGTACTAGAAGTCCTGGCTAGAGCAATCAGAGAAGAGGAGGCAATCAGAAGTATCCAAATAGGAAAAGAGGAAGTCAAGTTATCTCTCTTTGCAGATGATATGATTGTGTACCTTGAAAACCCAAGAGAATCTGTCAAAAGCCTCCTTACATTGATAAAGGCCTTTGGCAAAGTCTCAGGATACAAAATAAATGTACAAAAGACAATCACATTTCTCTACACCAATAATAAACAAACAGAAACCCAAATAAAAAACACAATTCCATTCACAATAGCAACACACAAAAAATGAAATACCTTGGCATCTTCCTAACCAGAGACATGAAAGACCTACAATGAAAATTACAAAACACTGCTCAAAGAAATCAAAGACAACACAAACAAGTGGAAAAATATCCCATGCTCATGGATTGGAAGAATCAACATTGTGAAGACGTCCATCTTACCTAAGGCAATCTACAAATTCAATGCAATACCCATTAAATTACCAACAACATTCTTCTCAGACCTAGAAAAAACAACACAGGAATTCATATGGAAACACAGACGTCCAAGAATAGCCAGAACAATCCTCAGCAAAAAAAAAAAAACAAAGCAGGTGGTATCACATTACCAGACTTCAAACTTTACTATAAAGCTACAATCATCAAAACAGCTTGGTATTAGTACAGGAACAGGTATATAGATCAATGGAATAGAATTGAGATCCCAGAAGCAAAACCACAATTTCTCAACCAACTCATCTTCGACAAAGCCTCCACCACCTACCACTGGGGAGAGAAGAACCTATTCAGTAAATGGTGCTGGGAAAACTGGCTGACCACATGCAGAAGATTAAAACAGGACCCCTATCTATCCCCATGCACAAAGGTTAACTCCAAATGGATCAGAGACCTAAATGTAAAACCTCAAACCATAAGAACCTTAGAAAAGGAAGGAAAAACCCTCATGGAAATCGGAACTGGTATCCAATTCCCGTACAAAACCCGAAACCCACGGGTCATAAGAGAGAAGATAGATAAGTGGGACCTCATTAAACTGACAAGTGTCTGCAAAGCCAAAGAAACCATCAAGAGAGCAGGGAGACAGCCTACAGACTGGGAAAAAGTATTTGCCAACTCTAGGTCTGACAAAGGCTTAACATCCTGGATCTACAAGGAATTGAAATGTACCGAAAAGAAAAAAACAAACAAACAACCCCATTATAAAATGGGCAAAAGATATGAACTGACACTTCACAAAAGAAGACATCCGAGCAGCCAACAAACACATGAAGAAATGCGCAACCTCACTAATCATCAGGGAGATGCAAATCAAAACCACACAATTATCAGCAACTCAAAAAATAACAGTTGCTGGAGAGGGTGTGGTGAAAAGGGAACACTTCTATACTGTTGGTGGGAGTGTAAACTAGTGCAACCTCTGTGGAAAGCAGTGTGGCGATTCCTAAAAGCTCTAAAAATTGACCTTCCATATGACCCCGCAATCCCCCTACTGGGAATATACCATGAAGAACTCAAATCACTCTATAAAAAAGATACCTGCACATGTATGTTTATCGCAGCATTGTTCAGAATAGCCAGAACCTGGAAACAACCATACTGCCCATCAAAAGAGAACTGGATTAAAAAATGTGGTACATATACACGATGGAATTCTACGCAGCCATAAAAAAGAACAAAATCATGAATTTTGCAGCAACCTGGATGGAACTAGAGTCTATAATACTGAGTGACCTCTCACAGAAACAAAGATCCGAGTATCACATGTTCTCACTCATATAATGGACCTTGAACACCCAATGTAATATTATAAGAAAATGACTGACGGTACTGGGAAACTATTGGGGGGGAGGGGGATGGGATTAACAGTAGCAAATATCTGTCTGGGGATGGGGAAACACCTCTTATCAACAGGGTGCCTAAATGAAACGTAATTGTACACCTAACCCTTAACTGTAGCCCACAAAACCATAATAAAAAATATTGATTAATAAAAAAATGAAAATAAATAAATAAAATTACCTTGAAAATTACTTCACTGTAAGTTCAATATAAACCAACAGTGTAATTAGTGTCTCAAAAACTGAAGCAATTCTGACTTCCCTAAGGAAAATATGAGTATCAAGAAAAAAGATACTCCCAATCCACTCTACCTCCTTAGACTATGCCTATAATATTGGACTCAGTTCTGAGCAACTTCTCATGGGTATTGGCAAATAAGACATGTGTTCAAAAGAACAAACCTAACAGTGAGAGAATGGGAAGCCCTCTAGTAGGAAAAAAATTTGGAGAAATGAAGCAAAGGTCTTGTGTGGAAACACAATGATAATTTTCAAATCTCAGAAGTTGTTTCCTTCTCAAAAATCTTTTAAAAATTCAATATTACTGGAAAGGTCAGCACAAGAAACAAGGAAGAACAATTCCAGAGAGGCCTCTTATTTCAGAATAAGTAGGAATCTTAAAGCTGTTTAAAAACGAAAGTGTTCGTCTCAGAAGGTAGTGAGTTCCTGCATTCTTGAATGAAGGATTTTATGAAGGTTCTGGTGAGAGTATTTATGAATTGGGTAGATGGTTACACTGGAAAAACTAAATCCTTTACAAATATGACATTCCGTAATCTTTGCTTCAATGAGATACACATTTCCAAAGATTAAAAATTAAATTTTTGTTTTGTTCTCTTTCCCTCTTCTCATCACACCTGTTTCACTTTAGTCTGTGCCAATGAATATCATGGTTTAATGGGTCAGGAGACTCCATGGCTATCCTACTTACATTATTCCATAACTTGCTGTTATAGCTCTTCAAAGGTTTAAAAACCAGAGCATTTTACTCTACTTTTACAATGTAAACATTTATTGTTCTTTGAATGTACATGAAAAATGTTGAACACTTAATCAAGTGATGAAGAAGAGATGTTTCAAAGAGCATTAAAATTTTCTTTCAAATTTGGCAAAATGCAAGACTATTTTACAACTAAATGAAGGGGAAAGCATTTGGCGAATCCAGTAGTTTCTGACTTTTATTTAAAACTTGCTTTTCTATCCTGCTTGGCTAGGCTATAACATATTGAAGCCAAAAACAATTAGAACACAAAGACGTGTTTGAGAATAGTTGCACTTAATTCAGAAAGGTAAAGGTAAGTGATAGTTGTAGAGTTAGAAGCCAATGTATGACTAAGAAGTAAAATATATACCATAAAATGATTCCCTTGAAATTTCCCACTGTAACGACGACTATAAAAATTCCAAATACCATGAAACCAAATGCAATACTGAACACCTGACTAAAAGGCACCATATTAAACACACCATAATTTTTACTTTGTAATGTTGAGGTAGGGAATTTCAGCACTGGATAGTTAGAGCATTCCAAAATAAGTTTACTTCAGTAAAACTTAAATGGACATTTCTCCAATCTAGTGTGTGTGTGTGTGTGTGTGTGTGTGTGTGTGTGTGTGTGTGTGTGTTTCCGTAAGCATTAACTGAAGATCTTCCCCACCTGATAATGGCATAGAATTGCATAGAGTCACTTAGGTGCTGGTCAAGATAGTTGGACGAGCAACCAAGGAATGGGAAAGGGTGAGGATATAATGTAGGTTAATGGGCAGTGAGTGTGTTGCCTCTAAAATGCTGTTGTTTGTGCCCCCAGCATGGCATTATAACAACCAGAGACATTAAAGTATTTACAAAGTGTGTCTCGCAGGAAAGGAGGGAGATTGATTTTTGGCAAACACTGAATCTTACACACGGAATTCTGTCACATCCATCCAAGCGTCATCTTTAATGTTTTACTTATATAATAATGCTACCCTTCCTTCCTTCCATCATTTTTGAATTCTCTCCTCTTTCAGAGTGTCTTTGTAGCTAAAGGACATTTAAAAACACAACTAGTGGTGCTCCTTTCATCTTTCATGGTGGATTTAACTTTGTGATGAGACCAAACATTCTGGGCAAAGAAAATTGGTAGATATGGTGAACTAACCAGTTAATTCCATTTTCAATATTTAAAGCAATCTGAAAATAGAACTACCATAAAAACAAGCAATCTCACTACTGGGTATCTCCCTAAATGGAAAAAAATCATTACATCAAAAAGACACCTGCACTCATGTGTTTATTGCAGCTCTAATCACAACAGCAATTCAAAAATTAATTAATTAATTAATTAGTTAATTAATTAATGTCTTTTGCAGCAACATGGATAGAACTGGAGACCATTATCTTAAGTGAACTAAGCCAGGCACAGAAAGTCAAATACTGTATGTTCTCACTTATAAGAAGAAGCTAAACAATGTGCATACATGGACACAGAGAGTGGAATAATAGACATTGGCAACTTGGAAGGGTGGAAAGGGCAGAAGAGGAACAAGAGATGAGAAATCGTCTATTGGGTACAATGTTCACTGTTCAGGTGCTGGGTACGCTAAAAGTCCAGATTTCACTATGTATATATTCATGTAATGTAACTGCACTTGTTCCCCCAAAACTATTTTTTAAGTCATGAGACATTTTCTTGAAATAATACTTGAGAAAAATCACAAGAGAATTTCCTATAAAATGAGTTGAATAAGTTCATAAACTCATCCTCATATTGGCATACCTAAAAATACATGTGAAAATCAGTCAACAGTGCTTCCCAACCACCTCTCTGAGAACTCACACTACTGAGCAAGAAATTTTTACAAATCCATAAATACTTTACTCCAAAAACCTAATTTTTAAAAACGTAGCCAGGCTCGGTGGCTCAGCCTGTAATCCCGTGCCTTTGGGAGGCTGAGGTGAGTGGATTGCCTGAGCCCGCGGGTTCGAGACCCGCCTGGGCAGCAAGACCTCATCTCTACAATAAATCAAAAAAATCAGCTGGGCGTGGTAGCGCTTGCCTGTAATTCTGGCCACTTGGAAGGCTGAGGCAGAAGGATCGCTGGAGCCCCGCAGGTTGAGGCTGCGGTGGCCGGGAGCGGCCACTGCACTCCAGTCTGGGTGACAGAGTGAGACTCCAACTCAAAAAAAAAAAAAAACAAAAAACGTATCACCTTATTTAATGCCAATATTTGGATGTATTTGCTGCTGTATTTGGAAGACACAGGGAGTCTTGTATCTTTTCTGAAAGTTCTAAAAGGAGCAGAAATGCAGTCATTTAAGTCTCATCTTGAAAGTATGAATGCCAGTTGACATTCAATCTGTTAATTTAGTGACTACAGATTTAATGAATTTCCATCATTTTCCCAAAACCAGGACATACTTCAAATATTGAATTGTCTTTGTTCTCTCTATAATTTTTCTGTAGCTCTCACTTTTTTTATTCACATTTGACTGACTTCTCTTTTACAAAAGCACAGTTCCTAAAGATTGGGATCCCAAGCCTCTTTGACTAGCTTGAGGAGAGGGCTGGGTTAGTACCTTTCAAATGCTAAACACCCTATTACTTCTGTCACGTGTTTGGCTTGTGACCCTAAAACCTACAGCCCGGTCTTTTATGTGGGTCTCTTACTTGGCAGCTCTCAACTGTTAACACATCGTTCCAACAGTTACTTAAGGGCCTCCAGCTTCACTGGGTCCGACGCCTCTCAGGCGCTCTGACTAAGAGTGAACGTTGTTAGGGTAGGACATAAAAAGGCTCATTTTATGCCTTTTCCAGTTACCTGCCCGAGTTACACACTTAAACAAGTGAGCGGATTAACCCTTGCAATCCTGATACTTTAGCAAGAGTTAGTAAATGCTTCTTTATGGAATTATGTGGTGAGTCTCAAAAATTCTATTGAGGAACTCTTTAAGCTATGTATGAGAGTGACTCCCCCAAAACCATAATTCTCTCTCTCTCTTTTTTTTTTTTTTTTTTTTGAAGGCAGGCTCCTTGTAATACAGGCTTCCCCTGCTAAATAAGTATTGTAGGAACCTATGGACATCAGTGTACCAGCTAGCATTGTTTTGAGAGATGATCTGCAGAAGAAACATTCTGAGTATGGCAAACAAGTGACTGGTTCTTCCACCATAACAACGCACCTGCCCACACTCCACTGAGTGTGCAGTAGTTTTTGACCAAAAACTGCATGACCCCTGTGCCTCACCCTCCCTATTCACCTGATCTCGCAGCTTTTTTGTTTTGTTTTGTTTTCCCGATGAAAAATGTCCTCAGAGAGAAACATTTTGCCATTGTGGAAGAGATGGAACAAAAAATGGCAGAAGCACTAAAAGGCATCAAAATTGACGAGTTCAAAAAGTGTTTTGAGCAGTGGAAAAAGCATCTTGATAAGCACACTGCATCAAACTGAGAGTAATTCGAATGTGACAAGTTTAAACATGTAAGAAAAAATACATAATTTTTTTTTGAGTTGGAATCTCACTCTTTTGCCCAGACTGGAGTGCAGCAGCCACTCCCGACCACCGCAGCCTCGACCTGCTGGGCTAGGCGATCCTCCCGCCTCAGCCTTCCGAGTAGCCGGAACTCATAATTTTTTTAATAAATAAATTCTGGTTTTGGAGATCTCCCTTCATATAGAGACTCTTCTGATGAACTGTCTTTAGAACAATTAATATTTTTTAAAAACTCCTTCCTTTCTATTTCCAGAACCTAACATAATTCCTGACACAGTGCTGTAATCAATGTTGTTCTTGAATGACAATTTTAATGAATGAATGAATGGATGGATGGATGGATGGATAGATGGATGGTCGGATGACTTGGGTGGGTGGATGATGGATGGATAGATGATAGACAGATTATAGATAGATAGATAGGATGGATAGACAGATTAATAAGCCAATCAATGGATGAAGACCTGTCTGTCTGTAGTTCTGACTTTGCCTCTAGCCAGAAAATTCTATTTTCAATGCCATTTTCCTCATTTGTTTTGAGACTTGACATAAAAAAATGGAAATTCTGCACATCATTTTTTAGTTACTTTTTGTAGAGTCACTTAATTTTTTGAAAATATATTTTTACAAAAAAAGTCAAATATGCTTAGTTTGAGTTTAACTAGATCAGTGAAGTCATCAAAAATTAAATACCTCCCAAATTAGTGATCAACTCTGGTATAAGCCTAAGGCCTGAGAACCAGAAGCTCCAATGTCCAAGGGCAGAAGATGGATGTCCTAGCTCAAGAAGAGAGTGGATTTTTCCCTGCTCTGACTCTTTGTTCTATTCAGGCCCTCAGTGGATTGAATTTATTGAGGGCTGATCTTTACTGAATCTACTGATTCAAATATTAATCTCTTACAGAAACATCTTCACAGACACACCCAGAAATAATGTTTTTTTTCCGGCTACCCAGACATGCCTTAACCTACTTAAGTTGATACATAAAATTAACCATCACACTTCTCTTTCCTTAAACCTCACCTCCAGCTGATAAATGGGTTTCATTAACTTTCCTTAACATACACCATCATCATCTCTTTAATCCAATTCTACTGTTGCTGTGTTAGCTCTGGTTCTCAAAGTCTCCTCCCTTGATGATGGCAATAATGCCCTAAATATTGCATCTCTCTACCCCACCACATTACCAATAGAGGGGTTTTCTAAAGCTCAACCTGCCCATTAGTCTCCCCAACTCAAATTTTTCAATAACTCCTCAGGGTCTACTTGATAAAGTATAAGACATGGCCTTCACACCCTCTGTTGTCTTTCTCCATCAGTTTCCATGCCCTCCTCTATTACAATGCACCATTACTCACTGATACATGTAAACTTACTGTAACATACTGAAAACTTCCATATGCCTAAATCCACAATTATGTAATGCATCCATGTCAATTACCATTTACCTTGCTGCCTAGAATATCCCTATTCCCCTAGTAAGACGCAGTTCAAATATCATCTCTGTTATGACGTTTTCCTAAACATCATCTCAAGCCCCATGTAAAATTGACCTCTGTTCTTTGCAACCTCTTGAGGTGGGGAACATGTCTAGCTTGTCTTCAAGCTCTGAGGGCCTCATGGTCCATAGTAGGCACTCAAGAGATATTCAAATGGATAGTATAATTATAATTTTGACTAATTATGAGTGAAATGATAAAGTTTACATTTGCTCTGCCAAAATATATTCCTTCAATAAGACATAGTGAACACGTTGCACTTTAAATACAAAGTCAATTGAGCAGAACTGCCAAAAACACATAAACAAGAGTTCCCATGAAAGTCACAATATTATCTGACATATTTCATATACCAGGACAGAACGTTGTTAATCCTGGGAGCTTTAACTAAAAAATAATTGTTTTTATTTCACTAAGAGTCACTGCTCCACAGCCAGGTGATATTGCTAAATAAATACTTTATTTATTGTGAACAAGAAAGCTTAATTTACAAATCCAATAAAAATTGCAATGCCTTTCAGTATCTTTATGGAAACTTTTTGAATTAACACTTTGTTCTGCTCAGTTAAATTTAAAACCCTGGACATTTATTTAAAAAAAAATAATCCTACATAATTTCTATTCAAACTGCCTCCCCCTGACTGTTTTTCTAAAATAAGTAAAATGTGTGCCAAAGAAGTGAGGAGAAATTTGGTGTCACATCTTTTTAAGAACACAATTGGGATTTGAATCTGTTCTGAAACCTAATTTAATACCTCTTGCCCACTTGTCTATGTCACAAAATAAAACAACTGCTATTAAAACAACAATTGTACACAGTTCCTTGCTTCCATGTACAAAAAATAGTTATCAAGTGTGCCCTACCTTTTAAGCAATATTCAGGGATAAGCCACCTCCAATTATTTGATTTAACTTGTCTGTAACCTATTTTTATCTAACATTTAAAAGTATCAATAATGCACTGTGGTTGTTTGGATGAATCCAATGAGATGGCACAGCATATTTTATAAAATGTAAAGCAATGTATACAAATGCAAAAAAAATGTATGTATTTGGAGAATTAAGAGTTAACTAGCTGGGCTCGGTAGCTCAGCCTGTAATCCCGCGCCTTTGGGAGGCTGAGGTGAGTGGATTGCCTGAGCCCGCGGGTTCGAGACCCGCCTGGGCAGCGAGACCTCATCTCTACAATAAATCAAAAAATCAGCCGGGCGTGGTAGCACATGCCTGTAATTCCGACTACTTGGAAGGCTGAGGTGGAAGGATCGCTGGAGCCCAGCAGGTCGGGGCTGCGGTTGCCGGGAGCAGCCACTGCACTCCAGTCTAGGTGACAGAGTGAGACTCCAACTCAAAAATAAATAAATAAAAATAAAAATAAAGAGTTAACTGGCAACTTGCTCTTTAATAGTCTATGACTGGAATCTCAAACATCTTCAAATATCAGCCAGGATGCTTGAATAAGGTTGTTCAGTCACTCAAAATTGGCAAGGTCAGATGTAATTGATCAGCAATATTTTAGAACAAAAATCAGTAATTTTACACTGAATTTTGTTCTAAATGTCTATAGGAAGGAATTTGGATGGCATTCAAGACCAACTCATGGCATCTGTTGAAACAAAAACAAGAGAAAGTTGTGGAAGCTAATAGTTTAGGAAAAGACCTCTACTCTCTATGGACAGGTTACAAATTATTAATTGGTACTGCTTTCTGGAAGATAGAAAATAAGAAATCACCATTCTGTAATTGTGTTCTATATAAATCAGTTCAAACACAGAGATTTTGATGCCCGTGCTAAAATTTAAATGTGAATATATTTCTAATCAGCTTTTGTTTTTCTCAAATTCAGGTGTCTGCGTTTATGTGTAAATGTTCCTGAGTTTCTATAATTAGCAACAACCATATGAATATTTTGAAAACTGGTCCAGTTGTATGATGAGAAAAATGCTGCCTCAAAGCATAAATGTCTTTACAATTGAGTAGAAAACAAATGATAATATTCTCTTGGAATAGCAAAAGAAGTCATAAAGTGCATTGATATGACTTGTAGAATAATGTACAGCATGAAAACATTCTACTCTAGGCCATTCTTACCTAGTTTGGATGTACAGTTGTTTTTCATATTTCAATATGAAGTTCATATGTCCACAAAATATAGAATCCTGAAAGCTAAAATATCGATTCTAGCTGCATTTTAACAAGTTGAAAAAAGATAGTCCTCTGAGACACATCACATGTATATTTATACATTCCAAAATAATTAAATAAAATAAATACACTAGTGTCAATGCAAGAGCAATTTCTACACCTTAAGTTGATAATAATTAGGCTCAGGGCTCTCTCTTAGCAGTCAACGACCCAACACATGTTTTGAACGTTGCTGAAATGGTGAATGCCAAAGAAGAGAAAATAAACAATGAAATGGAGAAGGTTGAATTAAGATGGAACAGTTTGAATCTTGAAAATACCATAAGTAATCAATTAAGATCATTTTTTCAAAGGCTGTGGGAAACAAGAAAAGTACTACAAAATGAAAAGTTATTTCAAGATGATATTTTTTATATTGAGCATAGATTCTGAAATAGTTTTATTAGTATTTGGGGCTGGATAACTTTTTGCTGTTAGAAATTGTTTAACTGCATCCCTGGCCTCTACCCATTAGATGACATTAGCAAATCTTTTTCCCAAGTGGTAACAATCAAAACTATCTCTAGATACTGCTAAATGCCCCCTGAGAGGGCAAGAACACCTTTGGTTTAAAACCAATTATGATATACAAGTATTCTCATGGCTGTTAAAATACCACTCATGCCAAACAAAATATTAAGAAGTGAGTTTATCCATTGGCATTTACTCCTATACACATCAATACTTGCTTTCATTTTTTTGTTGAGCAGTCGCTACAAAAGATAGTTATCAACAGCACTTTAGTGAATAATGTACCTCCTGTAAACCCTTTAGCTTTATATCTGCAGTGGCAATCAGTTGTGAAGAAACTGTGAGGGAAAATTGCTCCAGACCTAATGCCCAAGGTTATGAGTAGAGACAGGGAGGAGAGCTGAAATGTTAGGTTTGCAGTTTTGATACAGGGAAGAAAAGAAGGGAGCCCAACCAAAGAAATGACAGCACAGGCTGACCTACCAGCAGAAACGCCATCCCTTTTTAAAATTATATTTGTTCATTAGGTTGAAGACGTCTGATGAAATGGTAACCTTCATGAAGGTATCAAGGAGAAACAAAGTCCTGGCTCTTGTTTTTTTCTGTGTCCTGTTGAAAGCTCCTGCATCATCTTTAAGCTCCTGGGATTTCACTCTTGTCTAACCATACTGACCCTCCTCCCACACGCCTTCTACTTGACTTCCACAGAAATGGAGCCTCTGGTTAAATCCTTATATAATTGTGTTACTTTGGGCAAGTTTCTTTTTGTTTCCAAAAATAAATTTCTTTTATTGGTTCTATATTTCATGACATTATGACCATTGATTTATGTGGCTCAAATACATATACTCTTAACCTAGAAGTGCCTCATTGACTGTGGAGTGAAGAACAGCAGTGTTGTAAAGGTTATATTTTGCAATCTCTATTAATGTGTTTTCCATTTTTGCCTTTCTGTGAATATATCCTCCCTAATCATCTTGAAGTTTTCAGAGGCATCAACGGGCCTGAGGCAGGAAGAGAGCTTCTGGAATATTGTTGCAAAATGCAAAATGTTCAGCTACTGAGCAAAATGCAAAGGGAAATAAAGAGTCCGTGTTGAGCTATTGACAAGCACAGGAGGATTTTCCTTTTTACAATACAATGACTGTAAAGGCTGTGTTTTGTTGAGAAGGGGAAAGGGATTTTCTAAGTCAAAATTTTCCAAATCAAAATGTTATCATTTAACATATTATGTGATCACCTTTGTGGGCTTTCTCTCTTTCTCTACACATAACACACATAAACACACACACACATACACACACACACACACACACACACATACACAATATACTAAATTTTAATTTTATACCAAGAGTAGAGAGAAGTCAGGATATATGTATTTTAAATCTTGACTGCACATTAGAATCAATTTCCAAAACTTTAAAACATTCTAGCATACAGGACATACCCAGATCAATGACTGGCAATCTCTGGTGGTTTCCAATTTTGCCTTTCTGTGATCATATTTTTCTCCCTAGTCATTCTGAAGCATTCTAAGGTATCTGTACCCCAGCATCAGCATTTTTAAAAAACTCCCTTGGTGTAGTCATATTTGAGAATCACTGATACAGAGCAAGAACCAGCTGCTCCTGTTTCTTGGTTCCTTTTTCTGTTGGTTCTGTATTCTACAAACAGTCCAGAAATAGGTAGGGAGAAGATGTGGATGTGAGTAATGTCAATAAGAAGAGCATCTCCTTTCTTAGGGTGTAGCAGAAGTGAAGGTAAATGAATTTAGAGCCAAACTGAGGGAGAGCAGGCTTTACTTTTGGATCAGAGGAGATCTTTGCACAGGTGTCCCACAACAACTGGAGTAGGAGGAAACCTGTGTGTCTGAGTTAGCAGAATATCCCACTGATGCTCTCAGATCCTGGGGAGGGGGGAGTGCAGATAGTAGATTGCACAGGCCAGCAGGCTTTCCATGGGATTGCTACAGGCTGAGTAGCCTTATAGCTACAGGTGGCAGGGCAGAATGCTGGAGTTAGGAATGAAAGAGGAGTTCCCACCATACATCTAGTGGTAGTAGGAGCAGAAGTGGGACTGAGTTCACAGGAAAGAACAGTAGCTCTTGAATAAACCAGAGGAGACCAAACTTGGAAATATTCCAAGGGCAAAATTGCATTTCAAATAGAGGGGATTTTGTGATTGGGTCCAGACCAATTCTACTCAGAGAAAATGATCCCTGCACACACAAGGGCCAGCAAGAGCCTGGATCCCCCATCCCATCCTATGATGTGACACCAATGTAAACCATCTGCCATCTTGGAAGAAGAGGAAGGTGAGTGTAACTCTCATCAACTGAGCATTTACCTACAGGACCTGAGGCTTCCATAAGTGAATATTTAAAGCACATGTGATAAGTAACTCTACTTTTATTAAACCAAATATTTACAGTGAAATAAAATTACTTAAATGGGAATAAAACAAATATTCTTTATTGAAAATTAGTTCCCTAGCTCTTATGTGGTAAGTTTATATAAGGAAGATTTTATTCTCATCAGAGAACTAAAAACCCATATTTTAAAAATCAGTCTATGAATAGACTACCAGTGGCTAAAATTGTTTAGAAAAGAGGAGTGTATGTTGCTATTGTTAAATGAATATGAATTCCACTGCTACAAAACAGGATAACTGGAATTGATAAATTAGTTACTTTCCTCCTTTACACATTTGGAAATAATGTGAACAAATATTCAACTCTGCTACTATAATTGTTTTTAATGAGACTTACAAGCACTTTTATTCAAAAGTCTGTCATCAGTGAAAAATAATTTAATCATAGATATAGCAGTTGCATGAAAACCTGTGTGCTTCAAATAATCCTCCAACCACTGAAAAATGATGTAGAATTTGAACAAACCTCTGAGTTAGAAGAATAGTAGCCATCACCAAGTTTGTTTGTGAGTTAATAGCATGACAATGAACAGAGCCCTAGGACAACCTAGCCAGTGTGAGTGGGTGATTGCACAGAATACTGGACTCCCCTTGGCAGCAATAATCACATTGCTTTAGTGGCAACATAGGTAGAAAAGCCAGAATATGGCAATGTGAGAACTTGCCTGAGATTCCTTCACATCTTGGAACATTCATAAGACACTGAAACTGGGACTACATCATGAGACAGCTCTGAAGGCAGCACTGTATTGCCCAGGAGAACCCAGGTGGAGTGTGGATCATTTATTAACCAACACTAAAAAAAAAGGAAGGCTCATAGAATTTGAAGATATTCACTGCATTAATCTGATAAGGCATAGCATTTTAAAATGCAGAAAAGACAAAGACTACAAACTTAAAGGAAAAAATCTAAAAGAGGCATTAATAAAGAGTTAAGGACTGGGCACAGTGGTTCACACCTGTAATCCCAGCAGTTTGGAAAGCCCAGGCAGGAGGATTGCTTGAGCCCATGAGTTTGAGACTAGCCTGGGAAATATAGCAAGACCTTGATGCTACAAAAAATAATTTTTGAAAATTAGCTGGGAATGGTGGCATGCACCTGTAGTCCCAGGTACTTGAGAGGCTGAGACTGGGGGATTGTTTGAGCCTAGGAGCTTGAGGCTGCACTGAGCTGCCATCACTGCACTCTAGCTTGGGCAACAAAGTGAGACACTGGCTCAAAAAGCAAATAAGTATATAAATTAAAAATTTTTTTAAATTTAAAAAGGGGGGAACTTCTGGCAAGATGGTGATGGTACAGCTTGGTCTGTGAGAACCTCCACAGAGGAGAATACAAAGAGACTCTGGTTCTTTTCCTGGAGGCTGCAGATCCTATCATCGGCAGCCAGCTCTTCACACAGAGCTCGGCTGTAGACATCACTGAGGCATCACCACAGTCAGGGCAGCTACTGTGGCTGCCACTGCTGCAGCCACCACGATGGCAGTCATTCCACATCACACCGCCAGTGCCTGAGGCAATCCACGACTTCAGACCTTGAAGCCCCTGTGAGCAAGATCTGCTGAGGTTGCTGCAACCACTCTACCACCATGACATCCTGCCAGGCTGTGGGTCTCCTCCCGTGTGCCTTGAGGCAATAGCTCACTCCCCTCAGGGTTGAGCAGCTGAGATAAAGACCATCTGGAGCGGTGAGATAGCACCACCTGCTTGCGATTCAAGGTACCAACACCAAAAGGGGAAAAAACGGAAGCTTGACAGACACAGGCCAGATCTAAGTGGTGAACTGGGCAGTGGCCAACCAAGTGGTGAGCTGAACTGCCCTTCACAGCAGGCCAGGGGCAACTGACCCTAACTATGAACAAACTTACCAGCCTGAAAAGACAGCTAGAAATCAGAGCTGAAACAACATTCAAATTAAACAAAGTCTCAGAGTGTGCTTGATTGGTTCTGTTAGTCTACTGGCATGATTCTATTCCTTCTGTTTTGTACCCCCCCCCCTTTTTTCTCTTCTTTTCTTTTCTTCTCTCTGTAAAACATATCTTTGTATAGAGGACTAGCACACCAATAAGGAGGTTGGTAAGCTTGTATGTTAGCATCATTGTATGTTTTAGTTTTTTTCTGTATGGGAGTTGGTTAGTTTGCACCCATGGTCTATTGTTTTTATATGTTTCAATTTTTGTCTCTCTCTCCATAGGTTGGTACACTCACCTGTTTTCCCCCTTACTACTCTCTCTCTCTGTACTCCTCCTTCCCCCCACTGTCTGCTCCACTCTCTTCCCTCTGTTAAACTTATTTTATTTCAGGGAGTAAACCTACAACCCCACTGCACGGACAGCTTCCAAGGCAGTGGGAAGTGGGTTTCAGATTATTCATACACCTGTCGGTGGATACCAGGACCTGCAGATAGATTTGAATCACAGCTTTCCCCTTAAGTAAATCTCAAAACTCCAAAAAGGACCACCCCCAACCTACAGTGCAACTCCAGAATTGAACAAAGTAAGAGGACATGCATAAAGAAGAATAGGAGATTGAACAAACAAAAGTAAAAACAACTCCTCTACCCATGAATAACAGAATTAAAGAAGACAATGACAAGGAGAGAAGGAAAAAGTAAGGAGGGGGAAAAACCGCACAAATGAAGAAAAACCAAAAGAAGAATATAGGTCTCACACAGACCCCTGGGAGGTCAGACACTGAGAAAACAGACTTTGGAACACAAACAATGAAGAGGCCTCAGAATGACTGATCACATGCAACAAACCCAGTCATCAAGACGTTAATAGACAGAATAAAACAATTGAGAAGAGACAAGAGGAAAATAGGAAGGAGTTGATGTGAGAAATAACAGCAGTAAAGAATACTGAGATGGAAATAAATAACAAACTAATAAGTATGGAAAGCAGAATTAGCCAGGCAGAAGAAAGAATCTCAGAGCTTGAAGACCAAAACACAGAACTAACCCAAACTGTCAAAACATAGAAAGAAGCTCAAAAAGACAGAACAAAACCTTCAAGAGATGAATGATTACTTCCAGAGACTGAAACTAAGAGTAATTGGCCTTCCTGAGGCAGAGATAGAAACAGAGGCCACACTGAAACAAACATTTCATGAAATTATTCAAGAAAACTTCCCTCATCTCATCAGTGATGCAAAAATTCAAACACAAGAGATTCAGAGAACCCCTGCAAGACAATAAATGAGAAAACCAACTCCCAGGCACATAATAATTCACCTAAACAAAGTAGGTATAAAAGAAAAAATCCTAAAGGCAGCAAGAGAAAAAGATCAGACTACCTATCAGGGAAGACCAATTAGAATAGCAGCAGATTTATCTACACAAACCCTCCAGGCTAGAAAAGCTTGGAGCCCTGTCTTCAAAGTTCTAAAAGAAAAACAATTTCAACCGAGAATAACCAACCAGCCAAGCTAAGCTTCATCAGTGAGGGAGAATTGAAATCTTTCCCAGATATCCAATCCCTAAGAACCTATGCTGCCACCAGACCACCTCTACAAGAAACACTTAAGAAAGTATTGAACACCAAAGAAAAGGAAAAAAGAGCAGTAATGTTCTTCACAAGAGTACAGGCAAAAGATTAAAAACACACATGAACCAACTCCAGAACCAAAAAAAAGACAACACACAAACAGGAAGAATTACAGCAACTCTGTAAGAACATTATGATAGGGGATCAACTCTCACATTTCAATAATCAGCTTGAATGTGAACAGACTAAATGCACCACTGAAAAGATATAGAATGACAAAATAGATAAAATATCACCAGGCAAAAAGTTGTTGCCTTCAAGAGACTCACCTCACTAGAAGGGACACTCACAGACTCAAAGTAAGAGGATGGGAAACAAATTTTCAGGCAAACGGAACACAAAAGAAAGGAGGAGTTGTGATCTTAATCTCAGAAAAAATACCCTTTAAGCTATCAAAAAATCAAAAAAGATACAGAAGGTCACTACATAATGATAAAAGGTTCAATCCATCAATAAGACATATCCATCCTAAACAAATATGCACCCAACATAGGAGCACCAACTTTCATAAGGCAGCTTCTAGGTAAACTAAAAACAGATATCGATTCCAACACCATCAGAGCTGGGGACTTCAATACCCCACTCACAATGCTAGACAGATCAAGACAAAAAATCAGCAACGAGATCTGAAACCACAATGCGACTCTTGACCAAATGGACTTAATTGATACCTACAAAACACTCCATCCAAAGACCACAGAATATACATTCTACTCATCACTTCATGGAACGTACTCTAAGATCGACCACACACTTGGCCAGAAATCAAGTATAAGCAAATTTAAAAGGACTGAAATTTTACCATGTACCTTCTCAGGCCACAGTGGAATAAAAATAAACATTAACACCAACAAGGTCCCCCCAAAACCCACAAAGACATGGACACTTAACAGCATAATACTAAACAACTCTTGGGTCAACAATGAAAACAAAACAGAGATTAAAAGGTACCTGGAAACAAATAAAAATGAAGAAACATCTTACCAAAATCTCTGGGACACCATGAAAGCTGTACTAAGAAGGGAATTCATATGTCTACAAACACACATGAAGAAAATGGAAGGATAACAAATTAATAGCCTAACAAGCCACCCTAGGAATCTGGAAAAACAAGACCACCAAAACCCTAATTTCAGCAGAAGAATCCAGATCACCAAATTAAAAGTCCAAATCCAGGACATAGAAGACAAAAAGATAATACAAAAAAATCAATGAAACAAAAAGCTGTTTCTTCAAAAGGATAAACAAGATCGATTGTCCCCTAGCTAGACTGACCAAGAAAAAGAGAGAAAAATCCCAAATAAACACAATCAGAAACCCAAAAGATGAAATCACATCTGACCCTGAAGAAATACAAAAATCATTAGCGACTACTATGAACACTTGTATGGAAACAAACTTGAAAACCTTAAGGAAATGGAGGACTTTCTGATATCACACAACCTGCCAAGGTTGAAACAAGAAGAACTTGAGACCCTAAATAGACCAATAACAATCAAGGAAATTGACTATGTAATAAGAAAACTACCTACAAAAAAAAGCCCTGGTCCAGATGGCTTTCCAGCAGAATTCTACAAGACATTGAAGGAGGAGCTGATACCAATCCTACTGAAGGTATTCCAGGCAACTGAGAAAGATGGAACTCTCCCCAAATCATTTTACAAAGCCAACATCACATTGATACCAAAGCCAAGTAAAGACCCAATAAAGAAAGAGAACTATAGGCCAATATCTGGGGAGAGGAGAAGCTATTCAGTAAATGGTGCTGGGAAAACTGACTGACCACATGCAGAAGACTCAAACAAGACCCCTATCTGTCCCAATACACAAAAATTAACTTTGAATGGATCAGAGACCTAAATGTAAAATCTGAAACCATAAGAACCTTAGAAAATGCAGCACATACCCTCATGGAAATTGGAACTGGCATCCAATTTCTGAACAAAACCCAAAACCCACAGATCATAAGAGAGAAGATAGACAAGTGGGACCCCATTAAACTGACAAGCTTCTGCAAAGCCAAAGAAACCATCAAGAGAACAGGGAGACAGCCCACAGACTGGGAAAAAGTATTTGCCACCTCCAGGTCCGACAAAGGCTTAACATCTTGGATCTACAAGGAACTCAAACGTGCTGAAAAGAAAAAAACAAACAACCCCATTATAAAGTGGGCAAAAGATATGAACAGACACTTCTCAAAGGAAGACATCTGAGCAGCCAACAGACACATGAAGAAATGTTCAACCTCACAAATCATCAAGGAGATGCAAATCAAAACCACACTGAGATACCACCTAACTCCAGTCAGAATGGCAATTAACAATAACTCAAAAAATAACAGTTGCTGGAGAGGGTGTGGTGAAAAGGGAACACTCCTACACTGTTGGTGGGAGTGCAAACTAGTGCAACCTCTATGGAAAGCAGTGTGGTGATTCCTAAAAGCTCTAAATATCAACTTCCCATATGACCCCACAATCCCCGTACTGGGAATATACCCTGAAGTACTCAAATCACTGTATAAAAAAGATACCTGCACATGTATGTTTATCGCAGCGTTGTTCACAATAACAAGAACCTGGAACCAACCATGCTGTCCATCAAAAGAGGACTGGATTTAAAAAATGTGGTACATATACACGATGGAATACTATGCAGCCATAAAAATGAACAAAATCATGAACTTTGCAGCAACCTGGATGGAACTAGAGTCAATAATACTCAGTGACCTCTCACAGAAACAAAGATCTGAGTATCACATGTTCTCACTCATATAACGAACCTTAAACATTTATCGTAATACTATAAGAAAAGGACTGATAGTGGTGGGAAACTATGGCAGGGGGGAAGGGAGGTGAGATTAACGGTAGTCAGTATACGTCTGGGGACAGGGAGACACCCCTTATCAACAAGGGTGCCTGAACAAAGCATATTTGTATACCTAACCCTTAACTGTACTCCACAATATCAAAATAAAAGATATTGATATAAATAAATTAAATAAATTAAATAAAAATAAAAATGTAAAAGTTAATACATAAAAGAATGGACAAATAAATTGTTGAATTCAATGGGAAATAAGGATCAAATAAATTATGACAAAAATAGATAATAATCCATTTAACAGAAAAGGAATGTATGAGTCTATGTTTAGATAAATAATAAAATAAATAGGTATAAGAGAAGGATTTTCTTAACCATATGTCAACTGATGAATGAGGAAGAAATGATGGAATTAGAATTTATGATTTGGCAACAATAATTGCAACCATTCATTCAAGAAATACCAATGGATGCTAAAAACACTGGGTGCAAATTTGATGAAAGAATGGAATATTTGCATGGTATCAAAGTACCCCTGTACAAAATAATTACTGATTACAATGGGGAAACTTGGAAGATGCTTCATTAATCAAATGATCAAGGTTAAAAATCACAAGGTGTGAGGCTGAGGTGAGTGGATTGCCTGAGCCCATGGGTTCGAGACCCACCTGGGCAACTTGGTGAGACCTCATCTCTACAATAAATCAAAAAAGTAGCCGGTTGTGGGAGCACGCCTGTAGTTCCAGCTACTTGGAAGGCTGAGGCGGAAGGATCGCCGGAGTCCAGCAGGCCGAGGCTGCAGTGGCCAGGAGCGGCCACTGCACTCCAGTCTGGGCGACAGAGTGAGACTCCAACTCAAAATAAAACAAAAAATAACAAAAAAAGACAAATCAATCACCAGATGAGATACAGAGAGAACAACACAGAATCACATTTGTTATGTTCCTGTTAAAACACAAAAGTCAAATCTAATCATGAGGAAATATAAGACAAATCTCAATTGAGGCCCAATAGGCAAAAAAAACTGACATGTAAGTAACCTTTAAAAATGTCAAGGTCATGAAAGTTAAAGAAAGGCCGAGGGACTATTTCAGATTGAAAGAGACCAAAGAAACATGAAGCTAAACACAGTGCATGATTCTATACCAAATCTTTTCACTATAAGGAACATTATGAGGACAACAGGCAAAACTTGAAGGGGGTCTGCAGCTGTTACATATCATGGTTAAGCTCTTGATTTTGATGGTCATGTTGTGATTATGTAGGATAATGCCCCTCTTTGTGGAAAATACACACACAAGAATCATGCCCACAACTGGCTTCAAATGGCTTAGAAAAACTAAAAGTTCATGGAATTTTTTGTGACTAGTCTTAAGAGTATTGAAAACAAGTACAATGTATTATACATAGATTAAGTCAATGGGAGTTTTTAAGAACTCCAGAAAAATTAGTTTTGAACATTTAAAAATATTTTGTGAATACATTGGTGAAAATACACATTCCTTGTCACTAGGAATAACTAGGGAAGTAAATAAACCTTTATGTCTGTGGAATAAAAATATACGCTATTCAAAGAAACTGAATTTGTTAAGCGGTGTGATCAAGTATTGTCTCAGAGGAAAAAAAAATTCTCCAGTATTTTTTTCACATTATTAAAAAATTCCTGGGATAGATAACTATATCACAGGTCCAATTATCTTGTTTAAAAATATTTTTCAGAGTGATATTATTTTATCTGATTAAGCTGATTTTTTAATTGACATGCAGCTGTATGGAACACATTATTCAAGTCTGAATAGTTTTGCATTAATGTTCATTGCACACCTTAGTTTGATCACAAAATCTTGTGGTACATTAATTTCGAGTGCTTAGTCAGGTAGAGTTCAAACAGTCTAGATAGTTATCTGTAGCAACACCTGGAGGAATGTATAACTGGGCAATAAAAGTTATGTTATAGTGGTTAGTTTATCCATCACTTCCATACATCCTTGTGATAAAATTTTCCAAGTCTCTACACAGAAGTGTTAGTGAAAACCTGTGATATGAGAAGGACATTAATCTAGTCCAGTGATGCCGAACTGGGGGTGATTCTGTCCCCGGGGGTACATTAAGCAATGTATGGAGGCATTTTCCATTGTCATTCCTGGGGGGATGGTATTCCTGGCATCAAGTGGGTAGAGGCCAGGGGTGCTTCTAAATATCCCACAATGCACAGGACAGCCCCCACCACAGAAAGGAATCCAGCCCCAACTTTCAATAGTGCTGCAGCTGACAGCCATTGACCTAAGTTCTTGTGCAAACTACCCGCTTTGGGAAGGGGTTAGTATGGTCAAGTACTGGGGCCTATGGTCTAACTGACTGAATCAGAAGTAGATTTCAAGTGAGTCAAAGAAGAACAAGGAATGCCCTTAAGAAACAGAATACTACAGAAGTACTCTAAGAGGATATTTTTTTGATAATGCTTTCAAAAACCACTTATTATAATTATTGAAAGTTAATTTTCTGGAGTACACACAGTAATTGACAATATTATCTTCAAGACTTTGCCAAATACTGCCACAGCTGTACAATCTATTAACAGAGTGGTGCCAATCTCCAGGTTTCTCAGACTGAAAATATAATGTAATCATGAACCAGAAGTCATTTAGAGGCGGGGAGAGAAAATTTGAAAAGAGTAAAAATAAAGCATAACATAGTGATGGGATTTTTCTAAAGAGCTATGGTAGTATAAACCTGTGACAACAAATGGTAAGAACAAGAGTCTTTGTTACACCCCCATCTGCAAATCAGCAAGATTTCTGGATAAATAATATTTTTTTTGGATGTTGTCATTAGGGCAAGGTAGTTATGACAGCTTTTATAAAAAGCATTTGGCTTACAAATTCTAATTTTGGAGTAGGATAATTTATAAATAAAGTTAATTAATTGTTTATTTCTCAATAAATAGGATTTTATTATAAGTATTAATCTTTCCATTTTCAGTCAACCTCGTCTTTACTATATCTGAAATAATAAGTGATACTACCTTGATTTAATTTCTATCTTAATAGAATTAACCTTATAATAGGTTTTTGATGCATAGCCACTTTTAAACTTCATGAATTTCTTATAATACTATAATTTTTGCATTAAATATCACAGCTTTTATGCCAAGTTTTAAGTTCTCTAACTCAGAAATATTCCCCTGAAACAAATTAGATTTCAGGTATTTGTGCTGGATGATTTCATGTGTTTCAGATGACAGAGAACCACCAGGGTTAAGCCAAGTCCAGAACCTTCAGGGAAAGTTACGGTTAGAATACAGACATTAACATGTAAAAATTCCAAATTTGAGGACACAGTGTAGGTTTAGGCAGGGAACTTTGGCTCAGAGTTTCAAGAGCTAGTTGAAAGGGTTAGGGGGGAAAAATTGACTAAGAGAAGAAAGTATCTAGGGTAATTGACTCCAACAAGACTGCAAATATGAAATTCACCATTTTGGGCAAGAAGTTGTAAGGTATAAAGAGATGTTGAGATGGTTCGAAGGAAGAAGATACTTCTGGCCCAATCAGAACTATGCCTTGTCAAGTGCTATCTGTATTTGTTTATTAAGGTATCCACTCGTTCATCCATTTATCAATTATTTAATAGTGATTTATTGAAACTATCTATGAAAAAGTTCTTGCAGAAGAGAACATCTGGCTTTTAATATCTGATACACCTTTTACCTATTTTATAAATACTCATCAATAGCAGCTATTATTCACATGTGCTAGAAACTGTGCTAATAACCATGTAATGTAGATATTACTACTTTCTACTAACATATGTGGAAAAAAGGTTGAGAAAGTAATGTGCCCCAAATCACAGAATTATTAAAGAATGCAGCCAGGCCTAGAAATGTGATTCTGATAATTTCTAAGTTTCTACTGAAATGTCTTTGAGAAATAAGAAAAACAAAAATCTCACACCATCATTAAAACCTCTTTGACCACACCTATTCTCTGAATAGGCAAGAAGTAGCTACAGTAAGGATGATGAAAAGAAAAAAGAAAAAAAGTGGAGTCAACCTAAGGCCAAATGAAAGTATGTAGCTACCAAGAATAATCTAATAATTTGTTATATCCTCAAAATGTGTTCTCTAAATATCTGTCCATTATTTATTAAATGTTGGTGGAGAAAATATGTTTAAGACAAATAACATATAACTATTATTGTGTTTTCAATATAAAAATGTATTTTATACATGCAAGATAATATTCCAACTTATTTGGTAGAGTCATACTAGGTTAAATTAACTACTCATTCTCATTAAGAATAAAGTTTAGCTTCTGTGAAAATGCTGTGAAACTGAAAATACATATTAAATATAACAACGGGGGAGATGAAGATAAATTAAACTATACTAGTCAAGAGAGAAAGAAAGAATTATGCAATAAATGTTAACACGACAATTGATCAGCAACTTGGGTAAGATAAATGGATTTAGAGTTTTACATAACATCAAAAACTAATTTTAATCCAAAATGATTTAAAGGATTTAATAAAACTATGAATAATAAAAAATAAAACATAAATGAGTATCTGATCTTCTTGAGCTGAATGATTTTTAAGCATTTAAATGTTAGAGGAAAACATCCATTTTCTATCATACATATATATTTATTTATCCCATATATTCATATATATAATTATAAGTATATTATATTCAACTATATTTCTATATAATTATAAATATACATATACAAAGTTTTTTAGAAATTTATAAAAATTATCTTAATCCTTCAAGAATTAGCACTTTGATCCAGCAATCCACTACTGGGTATATATTCAAAGGAGGTGAAATCAATATGTAGAAAAGATATCTGCCCTTCCATGTTTATTGCAGCACTAGTCACAATAGCCAAGATATGAATCAACCTAAGTGTCCATCAAAAGATGAATGAATAAAGAAAATGTGTTATGTATGCACAATGGAATACTATTCAGCCTTTAAAAAGAAGGAATTTCTGTTGCTTGTGACAACATGGATAAATCTGCAGGACATTATGTTAAGTTAAATAAGCCAAGGACAGAAGGACAAATACTGCATGGTCTCACTTATATGCAGGATCTTAAAAGGTCATGGTGACCAAAGGAAGGCCTAAACTTTACGATGTACGATGACCACTTGTATACCTAATCCTGAACTGTACCCCACATCTTTAAAATAAAATAAAATTTTAAAAAAATTTGTTTAATTAAATAAAAAATAGATTGAACTCATAGAGTAGAGAATTGAACAATGGTTACCAGAGGCTGGGGGAAGGAGTAAGCGTGGGTTGAGGAAATGTTGGCCAAAGGATTCAAAATTTCAATTAGACAGGAGGAATAAGTTCAAGAGAAGTACTGTATATCATAATGACTATAGTTAATAATAATGTATTGCATACCAGAAAATCCCTGAGTAAATTTTAAGTGTTCTCATCACAAAAATAAGTATGTTATTGTTAGATACCTTGATTTAGTCATTCCACAACGTATACATATTTCAAAGACATGTATATCATAAATACATACAATTTGTATTTGTCGAAAAATAAATTTTAGAAAACAATTTTTTAAAAATCAGAATCAGCACCTTTAGCAATACAACCAGACATATGTTCTATTAACTCAAATTACAGTCTTGATATTAAGAATCAATTATCTTTTCCTGAGTCATGCTTGGCATTTTCACACATGCTAGAACGTACACCCCTTCTAGGTGGACTCTGTCTTAGTCATCTTTGTCTCTGTGGAAGAAAACGGCCTTGATTTCTATTTAGGTTTAGAAAAGCTCTGTCTCTTTCAAGTGTATGCTTAGTGTCTTGGTAACAGTTCCTCTCAGAGGGACTCTATGCTTTCCTGGAATGTGCTGCTTTCTCATTTAGTCTTCAGTATGTAAGACCCCCTTTCCATGCTAATATATGGAAGCCTAAAATGTCAGTGCTTTTTCTAGAGCTTCCCTAATGATCTTTTACTTTCCGACTCCCCACAGTTGCTCCCAAATCCTGCAGGTCTTTATATCAGCGGTGCTTTACTCTTTACTGTATTTCCTCATTCCTTTTTAACTGTCTTGAAATGAAATCCACAGAGACCCTAGTCTTCCTACATGTATTATAATAAACATTATAGGAAATAAGGCCCATTGCTATATAAAGCAGAAATAAAGACAATATAATGCATAAGTTTTGTTTTAAAATATGTAAATTCTCTTGGGCACAAGGGCGCACAAATGCAGAATGAAGTTGATGTATGGTTACTCCTATTTATAAAAACAACCTTAGATATAAGAGAAGACATTTTCAACAGAATAATAATGATTTTTTTAAAAAATCAATAGTTTAAAAACAGAGATAAGTGTACTTCTGCATAATTGTAAATATGCCATGAATGCATCTTCACCTGCAGCCTGCTACTTGAGTGTGGACCAACTACTCAGACAGAAGGGCACTATCAAACGTGATGTGGTTTTCTCAAGTAGTGGACAACTCTTAGTGATATTCCGAATAAAATAAAGTAAAATATTTATTCAAGCTACCTGCTGGTTGCATTCCTAGAATATGCAGTATATATTAAAACAATAGAAAGAATGCCCGGAGTGTCTATGTAAACTGAAGATTGTTAGTGTTGGAGAATGCTACACAACTATTTCCTGGGGGTCGTTCAAAAGTTGTGTGGATGCGGGATGCTTTTCTGTTGAGCAGAGCACTCCCATGCATTATAATACCTGTGAAATCCCCCTACAATTGTGACAAGCAAACATGCCCCCACCTAAACTTCACAAATACCCCATAAGAAGCAATGACCTGCCATTTGAGTGTCACCAGTTCTCCATTTATCACTTATTTCTTATGTCCTTCTCTTAGTATTAGCCTTGAATAATATTTCAGAATTTTGCAGTTTTTTCTCATCTCTCCTTTTCCTTTATTTGTACCGTTTAGAAAGACAACTTATTCATATTCTTGGCTTTTATTTCTTCCTAAATAAATCCTTCGTCTACACCTGTGTTTGCCTTTGTATGAGTTAATGTTTGCAAATGAATTCTATTTGTAGTAACATACACAGAGCTACATTTTCTTAAACAAGAAATATCAGCGTTGTTTTATTAGCCAAGTTAATATGAGTTTAGAATGAAGGGTTTTTGTGGTAAGAATTAAAGGAAATTCAACTGATGAAAAATGTAACTAAAAATGTGAAATATTAAACTCAAATATTTTATTTTGTTTATTAAATGTCAAATAGAAGTGACAAAAAGACATTTAAAAAAATCTTAAGTGCCATAATACATTACTTAATAATTCTAGATATCAAAATTGCTAGAATATTAAATCATCATATTAGAAAAAATAAACTTAATTTAAAGCATTAGGTGTTTGTGTTCTGCTGACATAAGGTGCTGAAGTATTCGTATGAATGAACTTGTTATCATTCATCCAATAAATAGGTTACTGTCACATTACTTGCTTAAGGTGATAGTATTGCCAGAGTGGAAATTCTATAATAAAAACCTGATTGTATCAGTGCTGTATTGCGTAGCTTTCTTCTAACCTTGGATTTCAAGTGTTCCTAGATAGCTCTAGCCATTTATTATTGCTGTGCCCGTGTATAACATTTCATGGTAGAAAGAATTCATCTGTGTTCCTACTCCTGTGGTGTTGACAAGACTTCTCAGCTTCTCCCAGTCTATGAATAAGTCCACATAGAAGGCTTGGAATGAAGACAAATTCCTCAAGAGTTTAAATTTTATTAGAAATACTTATCTGCATGATGACAGATGCCACCTATTCTCTCAGACCCTGAATTTTAGCTTTACAATGAGCTTTATAGAGAGCAATTTAATCTCAGCTCAGTTCACTGCAGTCAGTATTTTTTGAGCACTATTCTTGGTCAAGATACTGAATAAAGCCTCCAGAAATACAAAAAAATGATGTGAAATGATCATGCACATTGTTATGTACAAGGAGCCATCAAAGTATTATCACTTGTCAGGAAGAAAGATTTTTTTTAAATGTTTACTCAACTTGATTATGTTCTATTTTATTTATTTTTATATTTTTAATTTTTTGCTTTCAAATGTGATCTGGTGGTACCTCCATTGAGTTTTATAAGAAAGAACAGAAGAAATCACTTCTTTCTATTTATGACCATGGGCACATTTGATTGACATCTTCCCCCACGACTGTAATGATACCTCTGGAAAAATCAAGGTGCTACCAATAACTGCATTTTTAAAAAATGAGCTACAAAGGAGGCAGCTTGATCAAGACAATAAAGGAACAAAAGGGGTAAAGAAGTGCCTTCTTTCTCCCTGTATTTCTGGAGAATCATAAGTTTTATTGCCCAGGGAAAAGCAGGATCAATTATTAGTTGAAAGTCTTAGAATGTAATTCCAGCGTGTGGCTGTTCACACACCATCTGTAGCCCAGCAATGTTGTCTTTAGCTCAGGGCAGTGGTAACATGATTGGAAACAGGAAGGAGCTTGAAGCAATGTCAACAGTCCAATTGATGCTAATGAGGAACATCAGATTCTCAAACATCACCTGACCTAACTATCCCTTGATATTACTTTTTCCACAATGAGTGGAACACAACTTCAGATGACCTCGTCTCTCTCCTGTGCCTCCCCTAATGTGGAGCCTTGCTTTATTGGTGGTCTGATGGAAGGGAAAAGAGTTAAGGAGATGGTAATTGGCCAGGAAAAGAGAGGGGAAAAATCCTGGGGACAGACTAGGAGCTAATTACACCCAGCAATGTGTGGGCTGTACAAAAAGGTCAAAAGTGTAAAATGGCCATGAAGCTGAGACATCCAGTTAGATTAGAAGGGAGATGAACTTAGTGTCAGAGACATCCAAAGAAGAGGATGGAAATAGAAGGGCAGACCGGAAAGTCGTTATAAGCAGATGGCTCTTGTACATGATGATAGAGGGAAGGGCGGCACAACCAATCCTGCCTTAGAAACAAAAATTTACTAAATATATTCATGTCTCTCCAGGTCATAGGATGGAAGCTTCCTAAAGTAGAAGTTGTGTTAGTTTTCTGAGTAAAGCTAATAAAATCTATAAGCATTAAGACCCAAAACTTGGATATAACTTGCATTTCCTTGTCAGACTCCACAAATTGATGCTGAGATGCTGTGAGTGGAAGATGATCTAGATTTTTTTTTTAGGCAATTACATGAGAAATAGAGATTTCTAACAAAATAATACCGCTTTTTATATTTTTATTTTCCCCCAATATCTCTACAATCTATTGCTAGATGGAATGTGTATTTCCTGGACTTCTCTTCCTTGCTATATTTAATTTTGTCACTCCATATACCTTATATCATAGGATAATTCATGTACCAAAGGAAATTAAAAGTTTAACTCCCAATGGAAAACACTCCCAGTCTTTGTAACTCAGAATTCATGACACCCTTTTCCTTGGCCGTGTATCTTGCACGTGGGCTTCAGATCACTACTCCATACCTTCTGGTTTTTACACTCAGCTTGCCATGGTTTGATTGATACCGACTGCTAAAGCATCTCTTATTTTTCTTTTCCCCAGACATACCATAGAATCTCTTTATTAAGCTGATTTTCTTTGTCTTTAGTACAAATTCTCATTTATATGAAACTTATATTTACTCCTAACCAAGAACTACATCATACTCTTCTGAATTTTCATGATAGTGTCTGATAGGAAGATGGGCCAAAGTTAGAAAAATGTGAACACAAGAAACCCAGAACAAAGGAAAATTCCATATTCCCTTGACGCTTCTTCTGTTACTGATTTCCTTTAGTCTCATATGTGCCTGTGATTGTTATCCAATTTTTACCTTCAAGTTTCTGGTGCTCTTTTTTCCTCCTCCTCCTTTTTAAGTTCTTAACCCTCTGCCAGGAGTTGTCATCTTCTTGTAACAATCAGATTGGCTTATTTTAACTCCTTCGGGTATTTATTTGATTCCTGACCATTTTGACACTCACATAACCTCACAGGTTTGATCTTAAACGTAATACAAGAACTATCAGGTGACACCTAACCTGAAAAGCATTTCCCAAGCATTTTTTTCTTTATTAAGCAAACAATTAAATAATAGCAACTTTAAAAGCCAAGTAAATGTTTCCAAAATAAATGTTTGGTTTGTCAAAAAATAACTCTAAAGGCATTTCAATAGTGGTAATAAAACAAATACCTGCATAATGGAAAAAAACACATCAAACTTGTTTTTACAATCCTTTCTAAGTACTTAGTGCATCTCACATTGAATTTTTGACATATCAAATAACTCAGTAGAAATTGGATAAAATTATTTGTTTCCCAACTCTCCATACAATCTACAGAAAATTGAGTACAAATATTTTCCTTGCCAAAAGGGAATATTTGTAGCTAATGCACACTCATATAAAATTATTTGCAATTGCTTGCAATGAAATATGCACAGTGTCAATCTGATACAAAAGGATTGAAAAAAGTGAACTTGGCACTTTTAAAAGTAGCTGAAGCAGGTCTTGCTTCAAGAAATCAATAGGAACAGAAAGTAAATTAGTGGTTACCAGGGGCTTGGAAAAGGGACTGGGGTCATTGGGGTTGATGGCTAAAAGATATAGGATTTCTTTATGAGGTGATAAAAAATATTCTATAATTGATTGTATTAATAATTGCACATATCTGTGAATATATCAAAAACCACAGACTTGTACACTTTATATGGGTGAATTGATCTGTGAACTATATCACAACAAAACTATTTGAATAAAAGAGAGATGAGTACTGTTTCTCGTCTTCCTTATTCTTTCAATTTTTATAAATTACATAATGTATATTGTTATTCATTTGTTCATTGATTTACCAAATATCTTGCCATTGAATGCTGCTGAACTCAAATATGAGTAAGAACAAAAATGACAAATGGCTATCAAATAATCCTTCCTATGCCATTATCCATGTTTTTAAAAGTTATGCATCCCAAGGTTCATTAATGTGAATGAGCAAATGAAAAGGGAATTACGTATATGATTATATAGCTCTGACATTTACATTTGCACTTAGATTTTTATTAAAGAGGGGAAGTGTGGTGTGTTCTGTTAAATAATTCATGTCTTTATATTGCAATTTTGCAGCATTTACACATTCCCAGTGTATGAAATCTTTGGAAATCTACCAAATACCTCTTTGCTCTTGGTTTATGCCACATGTACACCAAAATATGCAGTTGTAGTGATTATGATCAAATTGTTACATTCTCCTAAAAGTGTCATCTTTCTTTGTCTCTTTTCCCCGTTTTCTACATATGCTGGTAAGGAGACCAGAAGTATGTTTCTTTGTTTTTTTCTTCTTGTATTTTCGGCATGCAGGCAGAAAAATGACTACATCAGCATCACTTTTCTCTTAGAGTCTAAGACTAAGACTAGTGGGTATCTAAATCTAGGCCCCGGATCAGCAGCAAAAGCATCACCCCAAGACTTGATAGAAATGCAAATTATGGAACTCCACTCCAGATCAACTGAATCAGAAACTCTGAGAATGGGGCCCAGCAATCTGTTTCTACAAGCCCTTCAGGTCATCTGATTGAGTAACAATGTCTTGGGTCATTAGTTCTCAAAGTCAAGTGTGTAGAACACACCTGGGAACATGTTTAAAAATGCAAGCTCCATCCTGATTCAATAGGTTGTGTGTGACACTAGAAATTTGTGTTTCTAGAAAAGCTCCAGTTGCTCCTAACTTAAGTAATTGGGGCACAGTGGGTAATTTCATGGTCAGTCTCTCTGCTACAACAGCATTTATGAACAATCCCACAATGACTTGGCAAGGGTAAAGAGTAGGTTTCACTGAAGATTGGGAGAAATTCAAAAGTCAAGGTCAATGAGAGAAAAGAAGCCATTGCTTCCATTTACTCATCATCCTACAGAGATATGCGCAAGGGCCAGCATGGTTGGACATGCAGTGTGAGTCTCAGCTACGCACACCCTGACACCTGACTGCTGCACTCTGTTTGTAGGACAAGCTAAGGGCAACTTTATCAGTCATATGACACAAAGACTTCTTGGCAACCTGACAGTCTGGAACTGGGCACCGGTCTTTTAGACAGCTGTTGGGCAACTGGGGACGTTGGAACCATGGGTTGCTATAGCCCTTGTTACCGTGGTAAATTGAGTTTGCATTTGCATGCAGCCCTCTGCTGGGGGAAGGATAAAGAAGTCCCCTAATTCCAGATGTTCCAGGGCAGTCTAGAGACGGCAAACTGCCGATAAAAATTTAGCTCATTGTACCACAGGAATTTACATACTCTGGTCTTTGGGATTTCCTTGATGTGTAGTTTTTGTTTGTTTGTTGTTTTCTTTCTTTCTTTCTTTCTTTCTTTCTTTCTTTCAAATTTACATACTCTGGTCTTTGGGATTTCCTTGATGTGTAGTTTTTGTTTGTTTGTTGTTTTCTTTCTTTCTTTCTTTCTTTCTTTCTTTCTTTCTTTCTTTCTTTCTTTCTTTCTTTCTTTCTTTCTTTCTTTCCCATCTCCTGTCCTGGAAGAAAATAATTATGTAAGCACCTATCTTAGTCAGCTGGGGTCTTATAACAAAATGCCACAAACTGAGTAGCTTATAAACAACAGAAATATGGTACTCATAACTCTGGAGACTGGAAATCCAAGACAAAGGTACCAGCAGATTTGGTTTCTGGTGAGAACTCACTCATCTTCTTGCTGTGTCCTCTTGCTGTCATCTTCTTGCTGTGTCCTCACATGATGGAAAGCGTGAGGGAGCTCTCTGGGGTCTCTTTTATAAGGGCACTAATCCCATTCATGCGATATCTACCCTCAAATGTCCCAAATGTCCCACCTTCTGATACCCTCACATTGGGAATTAAGCCTTCTACATATGAATTTTAGAAGACACAAACATTCAGTCTATAACAATGCCTTATTTTTGGAGACACGATTTCCTTTGTAACCCTTAACCTATGCCCCCTCCCACCACATGCTGCATGGTTTTAGAAAGTTCACACTATCAAAGTCTAAACTGAACCACCCATGTATGGCTATTATTTTGACTTTTTCCCCATTTCTGGGTCAATGAAAGCCATTTTGTGCTTCCATGAGGATGTGTTCAAGGTGGATGAAGACTACTTCATTCTTGCATGGTACAAATGAGGGTGAGTTGGCCCTTTCCATAGCCTCTGCCTGGACATTGTTTAGAAGGTGATAGGTGTGGCTATTGAGTATATTCATAACCCAAAGAATAATGAGTGAAGATTGAAAAAACACAAATTGATTAAAGCAGAAATGCTATTTCTCAAGGAACTTTAAAATTATTTCATAAGAAGTCTTGATGCAGTGCATATAGGAGCTCTAGTACTAACTCATAACCAAACAGCAAGCTGCTGAAGCACAAACTTTTGTTGCTTGGCAAGGATTGTCTCCATCTCAACAGTAAGTGGAACCTGGAGTCTTATACTTGCCATCCTGCATACCTTACAGAATCCATCGCACAGATAGAAGATATATACACAAATGTTTGGATATTCATTTAGCAAGCTACAGTGTTTCTGTTTTGGTCTGTTTTGTTTTGAATTGCAGTCTTACTCTGTTGCCCAAACTGGAATGCAGTGGCATAATCATGGCTCACCACAGCATCGGTCTCCTGGGCGCTGGTAATCCTCAGCCTCAGTGTCTCAAGAAGCTGGGACTGCAGTCAGGTGCCACCACACCCAGCTAATTTTTTTATTTTTTGTAGAGACAGGGTCTTGCTCTGTGGCCCAGGTTGGTCTCAAACTCCTGGGCTCAAGCAATCCTCTTGCCTCAGCCTCCCAAAGTGCTTGGATTACAAGCATGAGTCACTGCACATGGCCTGCTACAGAGTTTTTTTTACAGAGTTTGGACTTTGCTATCCTCAGCAAATTACTGTATTTATAAATCTGAATTTAAAAAATATTTTTTAAATTGCTATATGGAGAATTATCTGAAAACATGAAACCTTCCAAACAATTAGAGGCAAGATTCTTATGCTCACAGGAATCCGACCAAGTCAGAAGCACCTCTTAAAAGATTTTAACAAGGTTCAGGTGGACAGGTGGACATGATGCATATTAAATTCAGAGTCTGTATATTCAAATAAACTGAAGGAGAGGATTTGGAGGGTAAGTTAGCCACAAAAAAATGTCCTGGAAACATGCAGTATTTGGGTGATGTATCTTGAATGAAGTTATTGTTAGGGACACTTCCAAGAAAGACCAAGCAACCAGTACAAAGGCTTGAGTGCTCAGGATGAGGGCTAAAAGGCTTAGATGAAGCCTTTACTTGACACAGGTGTAAAAAGGCAACAGAGCACTAGCAGTAAGCCATCAGATGCCTGGTTCTCTGGCTGGTTTTTGTTGAGAGTGTACATTAAACATCCTTGCAAGGATACAGTGAATTATACGTTGAAAAAGAATCAAAAAGAAAGCAGATAAAATGAAGGCCTTCACTGAGTTCTAGGAATCTCAGGAGTCAAACAACTCTTTCCCTCTAATTTGGTTAGACAGGAAAAGTCATTTTGGAGTATGAATATCAAAAAAGGAGGCAGAAAATAGGAAGTTTTTCTTTTTTTGCTTGAAGTGGAAATTCAAGTTGGCAACAATATTCTGACTTTGGATCTTTGGTGTTTTTTTTTTTTTTTCAGAGAGATGGGTTCTAAGGTATCATGCAGAGAATTAAGTTCCCAAATCCTGTGAGGTGCTACAGAGTCAACCATTTGCCAAGGTATTTCCTCTTTTAGCTGACCCAAGAAAAGCCCCAACGCCTGTCAAAAGAAGAGGACTGGTGTGCTTCTGACAAACACACAGAGTACTCAAGGATGTATCGAGGCATCACTCACAGAGGCTCTTCCTAGACATGAAGAATTTAGCTACATCTAGGATGATTCAACAAAGCTTTTGACTTATTGGTTTGGTAATAATAATAATAATGATAATAGTAGTAGTAGTAATAAGTATATAAACTCCAGAAATCCAAGGCACTATTTTATTAATTGAATGTTTTTTAAAAATACTAAAAATAATGTAATGTTCAATAGTGAAAGATGCATATATATTTTATATTTACATATATATAAAGGCAAACTATATGTATACACAAACACACACACACACACACACACACACACACACACACACACGAATATACTTGAATAAAGGACCAAAATAAGTTGCTAATAAATATTATCACAAACAAGCAGGTTCATTATCATACTATGGGAAAAATATTTTTAAAACATTAGGTCAAAAAACCTATTACTAAATGTATGAGTGGGCAGGGTCTAGATTGGTATTTTTCTTGTAGGACAGTGCCCTCTGCTGGAATAACTCATGTTCTTCATTTCAGAGTGAAGGTTTTCAGCAATCTTCTTGTGGTCAGTAAGGTGGAAAGCCTGCTAGACTATTTCATGTTGAAATTATGGCATGTTTTTAACACTGATTTAGGTGACATACAATGTGCAAAAACAAATCTTTAGTTTCTTCTTAAGAAGTATTAAACCACATTGTAAAAATTTCCCCCAAGAGCAACTGTTTGCCAACTACACATAATTAATAAACACATATCACCCTTTAAGCAGCAAAAAACACGAACTAAACTTCATCAGTCCATGTCATTTCTATTCATGGTGCAATGGGAAAATGAATCCTACATTTAGAGAATTGATCAAAATATATCACAGAGTATTTTTATAGTTTTTCTACTTTAAAGCAACACCTTATCTGATATGTCACCAATTAACTATCCATACATTTTGTGTATTTGTAGAAAGACTAGCTCCACAAATCCAGTCTATTTTTTATCTAGTCTAGTCTAGACAAATCTAGTCTAGTCCATTCTTGTATTGTTAGATTCTGAAAAGGGAAGGAAATAAGAAAAAATTGTCAACACAAAGTTAGAAAATCAATCAACGTATTTCTTCTTAAAAAGTATTAATTAGAGGACTTATGAGCCACAGATTGGTTCTCTGGAAGCAGATACTGAAATAGATTCTGGAGAAAGGCATTTGCTATGGCTCAACATGTCTGAAAAAGGGGAAAGAGACAAGAAGTGATGCAGGAAAAAGCTGAACTGCAATGCAATGCTGATCTGGGAAGTAAATGCCTGTTAGAGTTGTGCTATGTGGGATTAGAATGAATGGGCTTTATGTACGCACTTTAAGCATGCTTTGGTTGCGATACCCTGAAAAAGATGTGCCTTTGCGTATGATGTCTCTCTGCAGCCATAGGAACCCTGAAAGAACTGCCTCCTAACCACACTCTCCCAGTTGGGCTACAAGACCCTTCTTGAAGGGTCATCTGGGTGGCATGTCAGTTCTTCATTTCAGAGTGAAGAAATGGAACCACGTTCCATTTATTGCATCCATCTCTGTTTGGGGATCATCTTGCTTCAGGATCTCCTTCTAGGAGAAAACTCAGTTTAGAAAAGTTAACCAGACAAGCTGATGCCCTCAATGCTGCATCTTATCTCAGGACTACACCAAACATTCTTCTGCACCTCTACGACGTGTGCTAGGTCCCGCACCTTTGGCTACCAGCTCTGCCCATCTTCTTGGCTGAATGATGAAGTAATCCAAGTCCTCATCCCCGAGAGATCTTAGTCCAATCACTGTGCTTTTTGAAATCCAGGGTTATTGCCCCTGTTTGTTTTGGGCACAGAAAATCACTTAAGTAACACCCCTCTTCTTGTACCATTGTGTAACAGCATCACCATCTCTTCTGATGATCAAGGTCAAGATAGTGACACCTCTTCTTCTTGCCAGTGCCCAGGCAGCAAGTGTAGCTTATAGATGAATAAGGTTCCTTTTTGAGCCCTGGCAAATATGTGCTGCTTTGTGGAAACAACTCTTCTGCAACTAATCCTGCAGAACAAAGAGTTGCAAAGACAAAAAGCACAAAGTCCCCCAGTGGATCGCTGGCAGTAATGGTGAGTGGGAACCATCCTACCTTTACCTCTTCACAATCTATGCAATCTTCTCATTGGAGACATGGTGCCATCTTCAATCTTTGATATGTAGACTACATATTGAAGGAGAGTATCCCATCTTCACAGGCAGCCTGACTACTGCCTAATCTGTTGGTCATTATTTTATCTTGTTTTTAACACTGTGTATCGTTCAGTCTTTATTCGATATGTGGCCAATGTTCAGCTTCTTATTCCTGAGCTCGCCTGCTCTCGTATTCCTGCCTTGACATTTTTTTTTCCATTTTTGCTTATAGAGTCAGGGCCACTGCATGTAATTATGCAATTTGCACTGTACAACACTAGAGGGCGCACCTTATGCAGGATTTCTCCGTGCAAACAGTTCCTTTGGAATGATGCAGTTCTCTACCGGCCACAGCATGATGATGCCATTGCTACTGAACAACTAAAACGTCTCTAAGTCTAAAACAGTGGCTCAGAGACACTTTTTTATATTGAGAATCCGGCTTTCGGGGAGAGAGGAATGAACCTTATCGGATTTTTATCAGGACAAATTGTCTAATACTTGACTGTTGGAAAAGTTACACAATTTATCTATCATATTTACATTTAACTAAAGAAACTCTACCACCCCTAATTATCACTATATTTATTACCGACACACAAAAAAATCCAAATGCCATTAGTGTGAAAAAGAGAGTTTTTCTGAGGGTGCCTTCTGTGAGACTGATAAGCATGTATTTTAAACTGAAAAGATGGAAAGCTCTCTTTTAAGTTGCATAGTTGCCATTTCCTATGCTTTTTTTCCTCTGGTGATTTGTAAAAGTCTTACAACTTTTTAAGAAACTTGAAATATCAATGTGCATTCCCTGAGGAAAATGCAATTATGGACATGAACATATGGTTTTCAGTTGTGTATGGCCTCTCTAAAGCCCATCCATAGATTCTGGAAGATTCCATGGTCCCAGAATTTTGTAGCCAGGGTGAAATAGAACATAGGCTGAATCTGGAGTCAGAAGACTTGGTGATGATCCACGTTCTATCATTTACTAATGGCATGACTTTATGCAAGGCAAACTCTGAGTGTCATTTTGTCTGCTGTAGTATGAACATAATTATATTCTATAACTATATCTTGCAAAATGTTTATAAGTATCAGATGAGAAGACAAACTGGAAAGTCACAGGCCAAAGCTAGATATATGATTTTTTAAGTTAGATCAATAATCTTGTTGTTGACCTTGCACTTACCAGTATGAATTCTACAAATGGTGGCCCTTCGCCAATCCTTTTTTTATGCTTATTGATCAGCCCAATCAATTTTCAAAACAGTTGCACTTTTCTCAGAAAATGAGTCAAGTGTTAGCTGTTAGGAATTTTTTTCCATTAAATGTGGTTAATAAAATCTCAATTATAGCCATGCATTATTTAGGCACCTGTGTGCTTAAAAATATAGGCAGTTTGACTATGTCTTGGTAGATTGTTTCAAAGGCTGTGTATGTCCAAAGGTATACAGTGTGAGCTATAAATAGACCAAAGTTGCAGGAGAAAGCACAAAAAGATCTCCACAAATAGAATCGTTGGTAAGATAGAGATGCTGATATTTGGAATGACGAGGTTTCCTCTAGTATACATGGCTTAGCTATGCTAATTCAATGAACCAATTAATAAATACATACTCTTTAAACAGAAACTAGATGTAGACATGCATAATAGACATGCCATGAGGATGTATTAAAGTTTGACACACACCCTTTACCTTCAAATATTTTATGACATGCCTCTTTCTAGAGATACCCTATGCACACTAAACCTCAACTAACAACATATTGGATGAAGTCCAGTGATTTGTAATGTGGGGGGATGGGAGCATTCAAAGTCCCCACATCCAAGCATGTGCAGGGAAAGCTTCAGCTAGTGGTAGGGATAGAGTATAAAACTGGAAGCAGGAAGGCCAACTGGAAGGGGCTGGAGGATTCCAGATACACAGAATGGAGTGAGAAAGGGATAAAGGGAGAAAGATCAATTTTCTCGCTTGCAGGTGTAGGGCATGGGAAGGCCCCTTATGCAACTGTCTTTTTTTTTTTTTTTTTTTTTTTTTTTACTGCTTTATAATTACTGATGTGGCCCTAATCGTACAGCAGAAAAAAACCAAAATACTTGTGTTTCTGATAATGAGAAAAGATGAGGGGTGAAGTGAAACAGCTCAGTGTGGCTTCAATCACTCCATCACTATTTACATATTACATGAAATGTGCATATACTACAATGTATTTACTACAATGTAACTCTGAACCCTTTCTGAATCTTCTTCTACCAATATTCCTCCAATCTCTATCATAACAAGATAGCTTCACATGCCAACGCTATTGAAAAGATGATTAATTTTACAGTATTTGCAAGGGCATAGAGAGTTTTGCAAAAACATATGCAAGGAGGGGGAGAAAAGGGGGAGAGAGAGAAATAGAGAGAGAGAGAGAGAGAGAGAAACATGTTTCACATTAACATTTCAGATCCAAGAGTACTTTTGGACACTGGGCTCAGGGGTAAGCACTTCAATAGTTTGACTCGTAACTATTAACCCAATGGCCAAAGCTTGCTCTGCTGGCACGGGTTACTCTGCACAAGTCCCAAAGCTACATTTGGTTTGATTTGAGTTATGATTTTAGAATCTAGGTTCAGTATCTCTAAAGCATAATGCCCTAAAGTTAGTCTTCTGATACACATGTGAGATTTCTATCATAATTAGGAAAGTGACATGTGTTGTGTGGAAGATTTCCCAGTTCCAGATGACTATTCCTACGGGGCACACATCACTGTCAGCCACATCCTTTTCATGAGAGTCACAAATGAAGGTCAGGGAGAGTAGGTCTTCCTTTCCTGAAAATTATCTAGGGAACCACAACATTGAGAAGGTGTGGTGAAGAGAGTGTCCTATTACAGCAAATAAGAAGACGGGCTAGAGGTTTTAGAACTGTTTTTTAAGTTTTAAGCAAAAAACTTCAATGTGAGAAAAGAGATTAAGAAGAACTTGGAAAGGAATACATTCTATATGAAGTCTGTGCCACAGTCAAGTTCACATATTCAGTGATCTCATTGCACTACATTTTATAAGTCTATTTTTCACGTCACCAATTGAGTATCTATAGTCACTACATTAGAAAAGACATTTTCCAAAAGTCCTTGTATTTATTCATCTCTGCATACAGTTTCAAACCAATGGTTCATACGTTGCTATCACTAACAACAGAAGCAATTGCGCTTCATTTCTTCTCACTCACAAACAGATGGTTCTTACTAGCTCATATCTTTGATATCTCTAGAATGGTTTCTGAAAAATACAAATGTGTCACTTACAGAGAAGACACCAGGAATGATTTCAATCTCCATAACAAGTGTATCAGTAAAAGGAGTGAAAATAATAATTTTCCTTTTCCCTTACTATAAACAATGAGCAAGTCCAGAATATTTTCTATAAAAAAATGCATTTTGTATAAGAGCCAGTATTATGAATTCCCTGCTCTTTCCCATGAAATATGCTTTCAGTAATGGCTTTGGGGAGGAAAATATATTTAAAAATTTGCAGCCAACCCAGTTCAATGCCCTAAAATTTAAATAAGTCATAATTTAGAAAATGGCATCTTAGACAAGAGCAAGAAGACAGTGGTGTGGTTTGTTTTTGTTTTCTTTTTTTAAATCTTCATAAGTCTTTTGCACAGAGCAACTGAAAATAAAATGAACATTGTTGGTTTTGACCATGAACTTAGTGACCGAAAACAGATTCGATTTATTATTTTATAGTTCTAGAAGTCAAAAGTCCATAACTATCTTATGGGACTAAAAGTGTTGGAAGGGCTGTACTCCTTTCTGGAGGCTATAGGGAAATATATATATTAGAACATGTCTCAGTGTTTATCATTTGAGGTTGATGCTCACAGCTATTCATCGTGCCTTTTCAATGTGGAGAGTCAACTCATCTCTCAATAATGCCTTTGTCTCTTAAGGATGAGATACACGGCAATAGAATGGAACAATACTAAAAACCATTAAAATAATATACCAAAATAAAATGGATTAATAAATAATAACAATAATAAAGCAGGTAACTAAATAAAGATAAAATCCAAGCAGATCCTTATTTGAGATGATTTGATGAGCCTTTGGTATCAAGCACAAGGAAGCCCTGAGGGTCTGAGGTCTTACGGTAGAAGTCCCAAGCGGGGAAACTTAGGTCTGATCTGCATTTCCCGTGCACTTTAAGCATTTGTTTTTTTTTTTTTTTTTTTGAGTTGGAGTCTCACTCTGTCGCCCAGACTGGAGTGCAGTGGCTGCTTCCGGCCACCGAAGCCTCGACCTGCTGGGCTCCGGCGATCCTTTTGCCTCAGCCTTCCAAGTAGCTGGAATTATAGGCATGCGCTACTACGCCCGGCTGATTTTTTTTATTGTAGAGATGAGGTCTCGCTGCCCAGGCGGGTCTCGAACCTGCGGGCTCAGGCAATCTACTCACCTCAGCCTCCCAAAGGCGCAGGATTACAGGCTGAGCCACCGAGCCCGGCAGCATTTGCATTTTAAGCATGTATACGTCACTATTCTAGGGCATACTCAACACATTTAATCATTATGATTGACATAGATCTTAAGGCAGGAGATGCCCAATTTAAGAAAACCCAACCCACTGAGCTCAGCCAGAGAAAACTAATGAGAACAATTAGAGCTGTTTTGATGCAGGTCCTGTTGGAGAATTTTCCATCTCTTTGTGGGCCCACAGTCTCTGCCAGATGTTCAAGTGCAGTAGAGACCTTCTACCTTATTCTTCAGCTGGGTAAACCAGATGGCCGTGAGATGCTCTCTCTCCATCCTTCTTTGTTAGTCACTTGTCAAGTTTAAGTCTTTTTCACCTTGGCCCCCAAGCAACTGAGAGCAGCAAAGTGCCCAGAGATTAATAATAACTCAATCAATCATTCTCTTTCCACTGAGAGGAAGCAATGGTTTTGAGGAGTCTGTGATAAATAACTACCAGTGTAGGGGATTTGTGCTGCTATAACAAAAAGCCTGAGACTGGGTAGTTTATAAAGAACAGACACTTATTTCTCACAATTTTGGAGGCTGAAAAGTCCAATATCAAGGCACTGGCAGGTCTTTTGTCTAATGAGAGCTGCTCTCTGCTTCCAATACAATACCTTGTACTGTGTCCTCAATATGGCAGAAGGCAAAAGGGACTAGTAAGTCCCCTTGAGCCTTTTCATAAGAACACTAGTCCCTTCATGAGGGCAGAGATAATCACCTCCTAAAGACCCCATATACAGAGCTTTCCTGTCTAACTGGACCATTTCTCTTAAAACCATTCCTTGGGGTTTCAGTTTTGAATTTTAGAGGGTAATATATATTCGACCCGTAGAAAAGTGGTTACAAATGTGGACAAGTGAGAAAACTGTTAAGAATAAGTAGCCCCAGCCAGGCTTGGTGGCTCAGCCTGTAGTTCCAGCACTTTGGAAGGCCGAGGCGAGTGGATTGCCTGAGCCTGTGGGTTCGAGACCAGCCCGGGAAACTTGGGGAGACCTCGTCTCTACAATAAATAAAAAATTGGCCAGGTGTGGTGGTGTGCACCTGTAGTTCCAGCTACTTGGAAGGCTGAGGCGGAAGGATGGCCGGAGCCCAGCAGGTCGACGCTGGGGAGGCCATGAGCGTGCCACTGCACTCCAGTCTGGGTGATGGAGTGAAACTCCAATTCAAAAAAAAAAAGAATACGTAGCCCCACAACTCTTAGTGTCCTTCCTAGGTTACTGGACATTTGCCATGTCTTAAAAGTTCTCTTAAAACCAAGGGATGGTTTTAAGAGAAATGGTCCAGTTATATAGGAAAACTCAGCTAAGCCAGTGCAGGTTTTTCCTACATCTTGGCTGTGATGGGCTTCTCTCTCTGAAAAGCCAGTGGGGTATTTGCTCCCTCTTTGCAGAAGCTTCTTTGTTAGAGATGAAGCAAAGGTATTCGAGAATAAAGAGCAGGCTGATTGCAATCCTTTGTTGTACTGGTTTACTTGTCTTCAAACTCTTCCTCCTACACACATGCTCAGAGGAAATGTGAGTTCTTGGTGGAGGGAAGCATTACTCTTTCTGTATCTCATTCTTATCCCTAAACAGTGTGATACAGAAGTTCATTCTGGGTACAGTGTGTGCAAACTTCTTTTCTCATTTTGTGATTGGCAATATAATTCTGCTTGAAATCCAAACAAATCAATTGCCATTCTTCTTTCCCAACTTTTCATTGTTGACGTCATTGCACACCTTAATAATAATCTTCAATCTGTTTGCATCATGCAAAACATTGAACTTGTCCCAGTGTCCATGTGATATGTGTTTTAAAGTAAAGCTATATTATAACTTATATTCTATGGGCTTGCTTTGCAGTTTGAAAGAATAGTCTTTATGTAATCATACTAGAGTTTATGAATCCTTTTGCTGTTGGTGCATGTACATATTCATGGGAAATTGGATTTATTAATAGGAACCTTCTTAGGATACCAAAATTTGCAGATGCTCAAGTCTTTGACGTAGTACAGTGAGTACTATGCCCCTTCTTCTGGTTTTGGTCTCTGTAAATATTTAAAGTTGTAATAGTGAGAGTTTGTTTGGAGTAAAATTGTTGTTCTCCCCAACTTGCAATGTGTTTCCAGAATAGCTAAGTATGATCCATATATGGGCATGATGCAAATCAGTCCCTCTTTACATAACTAAACTATCAGCTCCCACCGTACTCCAGTGGTCCAAGTACAGAAGCCCAAACAATGACAACCTCAGTGGTTTGAGGAGAGTAAAGGAGGGTAGTTCCCATGCTGCTTTGTTCTTTTGTCCAAGTGCAGATTATAACCCTTTGTCTTCATAGTATAATACAATGTAGGTATTTTTAAATCAAATAAATGCAGTTGAGTTATTTCTTCCATATGTACTACAGTTTAAATAGATTTTTACAAATGGAAACATAACTTTCATTTATTAATTTGTATTGAAAAAAGCAAGAAAATCACAAATGGATTTCTAAGTACACTGTTAGGACACAACCTCCTTGTGAGTTTTTCTTTTTTTTTTTTCGAGTTGGAATCTCACTCAGTCGCCCAGACTGGAGTGCAGGGGCCACTCCCGGCCACTGCAACCTCGACCTGCTGGGCTCCGGTGATCCTTCTGCCTCAGCCTTCCAAGTAGCTGGAACTACAGGCGCACACTACCACGCCCAGCTACTTTTCTGATTTATTGTAGAGATGAGGTCTCGTTAAGTTGCCCAGGCAGGTCTTGAACCCGCTGGCTCAGGCAATCCACTCACCTCAGCCTCCCAAAGTGCAGGATTACAGGCTGAGCCACCGAGCCCGACTGAGTTTTTATTAGCTTTTTTTGTGTATGCTTCCTAATTATTTGCAGTGTTTCTCCAACATTCAGGAAAAAAAGCGTAATTCAACAATCATGCTGGCTCTCCTTTAGGAGCTATTCAGGTAATTTAGACTATTTGCCTCCGTAACAATACCAAGAAAAGCATCCAAGTAATAATAACAAAAATTGACTAAACTGCTTCTGTAGCAGGAGGTCTGTTAAACTGGTTGGATGTCTACAGTCCTTTGAGTGTTGAAAAAACCAGCACATCTTGCTTAGATCAATGATATTCAAAGGTCCTTTAAAGAGGAACTAGATGAGAGGACAGAACCCTGATTGATCACATTGACTGCTCTAGAACCTAAAGTAAATTCACTCCTTGCTAGATTCTGAGTGAAGGGAGTTTCTGAAACTCCAAAGCTAAGGATGCAACCCTGAACTTCTGGAACTCACAAAAGTCAATTGTACCCCATGAGGCCTTTGGGAACCAACCAGCTGGTCACTCCTTCGTGACACCTGGACATCAAAATATTGCCCAGATGAGCCCAACTCAGGCCTGCTCTTCCAGGCCTTTTAATTGTTGCCAGTTGTGTGCCTATTTTAATTATAATAAGCTGTAAGCTGAAAGCTACCCAGTAAGAAAACAGATAGTATAACAACATGTAGAATAATCATCCAAATGTCCAGTGACCTAGATATCTCAAAATGTCTCTGCAATAGCTTGCTAGGGTTGCTGTAATGAAATAACATTGTGGGGGACTCAAAAACAGAAAAATTTATGTTCTCATTTCTGAGGCTGGAAGTTGACTCAAAGTGTCCTCAGGGTTGGTTTCCTCTGAAGCCTCTCTCCTTGACTGTAGGTTTTATCTTCACATTTAAATGGTGCACGCTTTTTCTAAACACGTCTATGTCTAAATTCCTTCTTCACATAATTACCCCAGTCATATTGAATTAGCACCCACCCTAGTGACTTCATTTTAACTTAATGAACTCTTTAAAGACCTTATTACCAAATATAGTCACATTCTGAAATACTGGGAATCAGGATTTCAACATGTGATTTTTTGGGGGGGGAGTAATAAAATTCAGCTTATAACACCTTTTTAGAAAAATATACATGTGTGTGTATGGATGTTTTCCTATCTATGGAAAACATTCATAGATGACACGTGAACAAATGAATGTTGCAGTATTTCAATAAAATGCTATTTTAGACACTGAGCTGAGTACTTGTGACAGAAACCTTTTAGTTGCAAAGCCTAAAATACTTACTGCTTGACCCATTATAGAAAAAAATTCTTATCCCTGCCTTAAGTCATATCCTCTCCACTCTAGGACTTAAAGTAAGACTTGACATTCAGACAGCTCAGCTTTCCTTTTGATATGTAAAGCTAGCCCTAAATCCCTTCACCCTGATAAAACCTGGCTTTCATGGTTCACCTTAGGTTCTCAAAGTGTGGGCTTTGACCTCACTATTTCTTCTTTCATCCCTGATTTAGAAATCCTTATAGACATTTAGATAATGGATGATTCTGGTGGTTCACTGGGTCAAGAGGAGGGCTATGCCCAAGGACAAACAAGAATAAGAGCACAGGAATATTTTTCAAAGCATATCATTTCAGTACAAATACAGATATTATCAGTGAATGTTGGGGCTGACATACACCCTAAATAGATGAAGGGATGTGGGGACAAGAAGAGAGAGAGAGGAATAACTGAGGGATGTGAAGAATTTGAATGAGAACTTTAGGGATGCTGGCAACTGGCGATGGGAGGGAAGGAAACAATCAAAGAAAATAATGTAGACAACTGTCAAGCTCTAAGGGTTCAGGCAGTGAGCTTGATATTTAAAGAAAATGAGCATCATAAATGAGGGAAACACAGTGACACCTTAAAAGTTAAACTAGGTAGGTGTGATGGCTCACATCTGTAATCCCAGCACTTTGGGAGATTGAGACGGGAGGATTGCTTGAGCCCAAGAATTAGAGATCAGCTTGGGCGACATAGTGAGACCTGGTGAAAGGCACAGAGAATAGTCAGAAGGGCGTCCCCAAGATGGCGCTGCCTCCCAAAGACAACAAAGGCCCTAAGCTCCAGCTTTTCCTGTGCACACGAATCTTAAACCTGTGCTCAAACAATCTCTCCCTATAGGAATACTACCTCATGGTCTCCTCCAATAAGACCCAAACATGGCACTGGCCAGCCCCTGCAAGGTCCATAAATACAGCCCCTCCCCCTGCATAATGCTCTCTTGCTTTTTCTCTCTGTCCCTGCCACTCTCTTGCTGGCTCTCTCTCTCTCCTCCTCTCTCTCTCTCTCTCTCTCTCTCTCCCCCCCCTCACTTTTCCTTGGTTACAGTCCCTTCCTATAACTGCCCCTTTAATAAATCTCTTGGTCTTAGCCAGGTGTGGAGTCATCACTGGCGCCGAAGTCCTTTCATTGGTGCCGCGACTCGGATGGGGTGCTTCCTCACCTCTGTGTGGGTCTATCCCCATAGGCGGGACCCCCAACCCAACACCGGTGGCCACTCCATCCCTCCTGGACCTTCCCCACTGTTCTGAATGCGTGAACTACATCCACCAGCGGTCATTGGATAGGTGAGTTCTCCAGACACAGAAGCCTAAACTTGCTCGGGACCCCCCGGAGGGAACTGACTGTTGATCGTCTGGCAGCCCCTCCGGCCCCTGGGCGAGGGGGAACGCACCCGCCTCGGCTTTCATGGCCACAGCGGACCCTGAAGGTT